>JAQQSZ010007541.1:0-13280 GCA_028646595.1 Phalanger gymnotis | reverse complement strand
AAAAAAAAAAAAAGAAATCCTTCTTCAGAAAGGTCCCACTTGACTTTTCATGGCTGGAGTGGGGAGCAGGGGAGAGGTTTCTTTGGAGGCCTTTTCTCTAAATGGTAGCACATGGAGAGCAGCCATTTCCAATCCATCTTCTTCTGCTGTCTGTGGGGCAGGGAGCAGTCTGGCGAAGTCTGGGCCAAAGCAGATCCTGCCCTCTTTGTTGATTGCCCAGTATCGAGTGCCCACTGTGCACCTGGGAATGGCACCCTCTTCCTCTGCTGCAGTCAATACTGTCTTTATAAATCAAAGAAGATTTCCTGGCTTTCATGCCAGTCCTTTGTGTCTGCATTGAACCATGACTTGCTAGGAAGAATTTTCTAGAAATAAAAATCTTTTTAAAAAAACTCCACTAATTTAATAAAATAAGTGCTCCTACACAGGATGAAGAATAAATATGTAAGACAAAGAGAGAGACGGGGCGGGGGAGAGAGAGAGAGAGAGAGAGAGAGAGAGAGAGAGAGAGGTGGGGGGGGAGAAGGAAAGAGGGAGACAGAGACAAAGAGACAGAGACTGACAGAATAAGAGTATGTGTGAGAAAGAGAAAGAGAGAGATATTTTTTTAACTGCAATCTCTCTTTAAGTGTGAAGGAAAGCTATGAACAAACAGAATGCTTCCCACAGAACAAGACGTCACATTATCCCCTATTATTGTCATGGAGCGCTGAAGTCTTCAGGCTAGATCTCCCTATATTAACCCTCGAACTGTCGGGCTTTATTAGAGCTGGCGAGTCTGACAGATATTCTGAGTGTCAGTCTGTTTTCTCTTGATGAGCACATTAAGACAAACACATCTGCATTTCTCCACCCTGAGCTGGGATCACTATGGCTCCAGTCAAAGCACTCCCTGATGCAGTGAGCTGGGATGTTGAAGTAATGACAGTTACGGAGCACCAGGTCTGCTTGGAACAAAGAGTAGAGGCTGGTTGTATAGCTAGGAGAAGGCCAATGTTTTGTAAAATGTAACTGAATCTATGCAGCATGTGCCTTGGCATCTGGGGTTAGAAAAGGACCTGATGTGAGTTCTAGCTGAGCTCCTCCATTCTTATAGTAGGAATACATAGACTTGTCTCCTCTGCTTGAGAAGCAAAGTTGTGGGATTCCGAGGCAGAGGACCTGGATTCCAACCCTGGACCTGCCCCTTAGAACCTGAATCAGTCCTATAACCTCTGTGGGTCTCAGTTTCCTCAGTTGTAAAATGATCCCAAAGGTCATGTCCATCTTGGAATCTAGGATCCTTTGAAGACAAATTGTGCCCTTGCTATTGAGTTAGTACTAGTCTCCTGAGTCTTCAGCGGCATATGGTCTTGACCTGCTACTAGACAACGCACTGTTATTTAAAAAGCAAAAACTGGGTGATAAGGCAGCATGATATAGTGTGAAGAGAGAGAGACAGAGTGGGACAATGGAAGTGTGCAACATTTAGGGTCAGAAGATCTGGGTTCAAAATCTGGCTCTGCCATTTACTACCTAGTAGTGACTTTAGACAAGTCAATTAATCTGTTTGACACAGTTTCTTCCTCTGTAAAATGGGGGTTGTAATAGCATTTACTTCACAGGACTGTTGTGGATTTCTGTAAAGTGCTTTTGCCTTAAAGAACTATATTGTTATTGTTCAGCTGCGTCCAACTCTTTGTGACCCCATTTGAGGTGTTCTTGGCAAAGATACCAAAGTGGTTTGCCATTTCCTTCTCCAGCTCATTTTACAGACAAGGAAACTGAGGCAAATGTGGTTAAGCGACTTGCCCAGGGTTACCTAACTAGTAAGTGTCTGAGGCCAGATTTGAACTCTTCCTGACTCCAGGCTCAGCACTCCATGAACTGTGCTACCTGGCTGCCCCCCAAAGAACTATATAAATGTTAGTTAGTATTACCCCTTCTGTCAAAGATCGAACTTTGCACATAGTAGACATTTAATAAATGCCTGTTTAACTGAGCTGAAATTCTTTGGGGAATAATAGCAATGTATCTACACAGCGACCTCCAAGGTTAATAAAGTAGATTCCTCCTAGCCACCTTGTGAGGTAGGTAGGGTGAGTGTGATAAACATGCCCATTTTACAGATGAGGAAACTGAACCTCCCTAGCCAATTGGGCCAGGGTGACTCGACTAGGAATTGCCAGACCCATGGATTGAGCCTAGGTCCCTTGGCTTCCCAGTACAACAATCTCTCCGGTATCCCACGCTGCGGGCAGTGAGGTCTGAAGAGACTGGCGTGTGTCTCTGCTTTCCTTTGGTTTCTTTATTTTTTAAGTTGCCCAGGATCATTCCGGATGCAGGCCACCAAGGGCTTGAGAGCTCACCTAGCCTTAGAGCCTCGAATCTCAGGTGTGAAAGCTGAGGCCTCCAGAGGGTAAGCAACTTGTCCACGTGGCTGGTAAGTGCCAAGGCTGGGCTTTGAAGCTTTGACTTCAGAGCTCCCCTCTCTTTCCACTACATCATACTCACAGGCCATTTTTAGAAAGAAAAGGTACTCTAAGAAACGATGTTGATTACAGAGTTGTTACTTCTGTTGGGTTCTGTGACCTTGGGCATGTCATTTAATGGATGGCTCAGAACAGGGCTCCAGTTTTCCCCCAAATTTTACTTGTATTAAAATTCAGTGTGGTCTCTGACTGTCTGTTTTATGGGAGTATCAAGGAGAGAAAAGCAACAAAAATGGATAAGACAACTAGGCCTAGGATCTACATCATAGGTTAGGAAATAGGATAAGATGATAAAGATAAAACGAACCATTTTTATTTAAATGGAAATTTTTTTTAAAAAAAGAACTTTAACAGTGAAAATATTTTAATGTGATGAAATAGGGGTTGGTTTTTAAAATATAATTCCAAATATATATTTAATTAAACAAACATTTATTAAACACCTACTATGTGCCAGACACTGTGCTAGGTATTTGAAAGGTGCCAAGAGGTGCAGCAGAAAGAATGTTAGATTTGGAGTCAGGAAGACCAGAGCTCAAATACAGCCTCAAACACTTACTGGCTGTGTGACCCTGGGTGAGTCACTTAGCTTAAGACTCAGTTTCCTCATCTGTAAAATGGGGATAATAATCATAGCACCTACTTTCCAGGGTTGTTGTTAGGATCCAAAGTGCTTTGCAGACTGTGAAGCACTATGCGAATGCTATTGTTATTATTAATAACCAGCTTGTCTAACCATTTTCCCACTGAAATAATCTGAGGCATTAAAAGATAATGCTGTCCCTCTAATGTAGATTTGGAAACATTGAATTTACTCACTACTTTTTAAGTAAAAGGGAATAATTATGCAGTAAAAATCATGATATATTGATGCTTAACTTTATGTCTCACCTCGGATATTTACTTAGTTGTGTGACCCTGGGAAAGTCATACATACGTACACATATACATACAAATTAGGGGTAATTATTTTTACCACATATACATATCACATATGTATACATATATGAATATACATAAAGGTATTACATACATACATATATACGTGTGTGTGTGTATAAAATTTTCCTTCCAAAGACATTTCATTTTAGGGGTATGGTTTCTATTGGGGTTGGCCTACATTTGACCCAGTACAATATCTCACTACAATTCTAACCCACTTGTGCCCATACCCTCTGGGCTTGTGGCTGAGTTTCTTTCCCTCTACCTAGCCAGGCCTTAACAAGAATAAAGCTTGTCCAACTCTTTCTTTGCAGTGTTTCCTAAAGTAACTCCTCATTATTCTCTTCTACCCTTCCTACTCCTTCTCCATTTGTTATTCAGGTCCTAATGGGCTCACACCCTTTCCTGTAGCTGGCTGAAGACCCAGATTTAGTTTCAAAGGGTGAGAACTTTGCAAGAATTCAGGTTAATTTCGTGTGAAAGTGTTCATTTCTGGTTTGGGCATAGGGTGGTTACCTTCCTCTCCCATGGCTTGACATAGCAAAGCAATCAACCACTTCCCCATGCCATCCCACCAGGTGGCCATGGTCTAACTCACAGCCATTGGCTACCGCTCTACACACTGTTTTTCATAAAATGCTATCTAGGCAGCCAATGATTTTAAGAAAAGATAACAATACAATTTATCTAGAGCAATAAGGTTCACAAAGCCCCTGCTTTATGTTATGGTGATGATGACATACTAACAATTCATTTATATAGTTTTATGTTTTATACTTGCAAAGTACCCCACATTTACCTCCAATTTTTCTCATTTATCTATCTAGTCATCCATCTATTCATTCATTGTTTTATCTATTTATTTACTTATTTGTTCATTCATTCATTCATCTATTTATTCAATCATTCATCTATCTTCTATCCATTCATTTATCTACTTATTTATTTATTTTGGGGCCAAACTTTTGATTTGATTAGTATAGGAAACTTCTTAATGAGCAAACTCCCTCTACAAATGGAGCTCACCATCTGCTCTAAAACTGATATTATTAGCAAGTAAATATTCAAAAGCAACCTCGTTTTACAGATGAATGAGCGAAAAAGCATGCATTGAGTGCTTACTGTGTGCATTTAGGAGCAAACTGAGATCTTCAAATAGAGAGCAAATAGAGAACTTCAATGATTTGCCCAAGGCCACATAGTAACTTAATGCTGGAATGTGGACTCAAATTCCAACTTTCCAAGCTCTCCGCATTACACTGCTTCATCTCTCCCCTAGTGAACCCCAATCACAGAATCTAAAAACACCTTAAGGATTATTTGAGTCTGATCAGTTTGAGGTCTAAAGTAGATTTAAAATCAATCAAGAAGCATTTAATGAATACGTATTATGAGTAAACCACTAAGAGAATATGAGAACAACGAGAAGGAAAGAAGAAACAAGCATGCATTTAGTATCTATTACATGCCAGCCACTGTGCAAAGTGCTTTACAGATATTATTTAATTTGATCTTTACAATAATCCTGTGAGGTAGGTATTATTATTATTTGCATTTTACAATTGAGGAAACTGAGACAGAGGTTAAGTGATTTGCCCAGGGTCACACAGCTAGTATGTGACAAGTCACATTTGAACTCAGATCATTCTGATTCCAGGGCCATTGCTCAGTCCTCTGCACCACTGAGCCCCCATATCCATTAGGTTCTGGAGAACAAAGGAGTCTTCACCAAGCCTATGAATTAGATTGTAAAGAAGTTGGTAGCAGGATAGTCAAATTCCCTGTCATATTTTTACCCACTGGGCTGAAGTAGAGACACTGGGCAGGTTAAAGAGTGAGGTCTTCCAATGGATTTGTGGCCTTCCCAATTGGAATGTTCCCTCCAATGTTGCAAATCTCATCTCATTTAGGCCAGTCCACCTTGAGTGACTCTTATTCAGGCATTTCAGTGCCACCTATGAGCCAGGGGCTGATTGGGGATACAAAGATGGCAAAATATGGTCCCTGCCCTTGAGTTCACAGTCCCATCAGTTTGCCTCAGGGGCTCTACTAGATACATTGGAGGCCTGCCTCAGTTTCTTTGGCCATCCCAAGAATACATGCATGGTGCACATGGGCTATCCACTGGTTGGTTATCCTTTTGCTCCTCCCTCATGACCATTCCATCTTCTTATACCTCTTTGATAGCATCCTTTCATCTAGTTCTTTGGAATTCTTTATTTGTCAGGTGTTACAGACTTTCATGCCTCCTACATGCCACTTCATTGGCCAATGGGTGAAAATAATGAGCTGTCAGTACAGATGATCTACTCTGGCCACCATGACAGCCCTTCAAAGGTGCTGTAATTTTCTAGGCCCCCTGACAATGATTTTCCTGCTCTTTGTTTAAGCTGGCTTTAGGGTGAAACTGGCCTGGACTAACAAGGACTTCCTCATTTATATAATTATTTCTCCCTTGAAATCAGATGTTCTCTTCCTTTATATTTTTTTCTTCTACTAGCTTAAGTAAAGGTTAGAGCTGCGAATGTTATGCATTTTACAAACATTTTTTTGTCAGTTTGCTTTTTTGCTGGGAGGGTTTTTCCCAGCTAGAGAAATAATGCAGCAGGTCTCAGAATAACGAAGCAAATTATCAGAACTGAGAGCCAAAAGACTAAAAAAACACCCCAACATCTGCTAGGTACACATAGATTCTAAGAGAAAAACAGATGAACCCCAAGCTTCTTGCATTTGTCTACACTCTAAAATTGTGTTCATAGTCTCTTGGATTTAGAAGGAAACTTTGAAATCATCCAGGCCAACCCCTTTGTTTTACAGACAAGGAAATTGAGGCTTAGAGCATCTCAGTGACTTGCCCAAGGTCCACAGGCAGTAAGCAAATGGTGAATCCACTGAATGTGAGGAATGACTAAAAAACAAAAAGAAATCGGCTTCAACAAGGCTTTCATTTTTTAAAAAAAGACTGATCCTTAAGTGGGAGTTGGAGTCCTTCGGGCTCCTATGGTGAGCTTATTTCACCATCATGTGAAGATATTGATTGTCAGGCATGGAGGGAGAAAAAATGTTTTGGTAAAAACTCTAACATTTCAGTAAACTGCAATCCCATGCTCCAAGAACGTGGGGATATGGAAATGGGGGATTGGATTAGGAACATACTCTTAGGAGATGGTCCCCTGGTGGGGACAATTATAGGTTAGGTTTCAATGCACCTCCTTTCCTGGGGGTCCCATGTGTCCCCTCTATAAGCTTAGTTGTCATTCCAGAGATATCCCTGGAGGTCCTTGAGATAATGAGTCCCCTTCTCTACCCCCGTGACAGTAAGGTGACCACAGGGAAAGGTGAACTGGAAGGGGCCATCTTTGTAAGCTTTTGTATGGGATCCCAACTTAACTTCACTCAGTCTAATCTCTAGCCTGATTTGCACAAACCTAGAACTTTCCGACTTTTATGAACTTAAGAATATATCAACTTTCCAACATTTGTGAAGAATGAGCCTATTGAGCAGGCAGGAGTATACCAAAAGTACGGGCAAGAATACTAAGAGCAGACTTTTATGTCAACACACAATTACAGATCTAGAACTGGAAAGGCCCAAAGGGGCCCACCGCCTTATTGATGAGAAAACTGAGGCACATGAAAGTAAAGTAACCTGCTCAAGGACACACAAATAATAAGCAAAAAGTCAAGATCCCAATTCCAATACTCCAACTCCAAACTGAGGATCCTTTCTACTTTATAACATGTCTAAAGGTTTACGAAGCTTTTTACATACATTAGTTCATTAGATCTTTACAGTGGCCCTATGTGGTAGTTGCCACAGGTATTATCAGCCCCATTTTCTAGATTAGGAAACTGAGGCTCAGAGGTTAAGTGATTAGCCTACATTCATACCAGTAACTCATCTTAGACTTTCCTCACTGGTTGTCTCTGTTTCTCCAGCTGGTCTCCAGATATCCGGGTATCTGTAGGGTCATCTAATATCCTCTCATTTACTAAGGATGCTGTGGTTAATAAGCCTCTCCAATGAAGAAGAAGACTATAGCTCTTTCAGGCTATGCTTTCAGCTTTCATCGTGCCACAGCTCTAATCTTCACCTAAGGTACTATCTTCAGAACTACTTGCTATTATATCGTTAAATGGCACTTTCAGCCAATGATGCCATCTTCTGCTCTCTTTGCTCAGCCTTCTCAATTAACGGCCAAGGAATTTCTCTTCCGCTTAGACTCTACCGGAAGGTATAGAGGCTGAGGCTAAGATCATGTTTACTTTTGCAGTTTTTCTTAGGGGAAAGGGAAAGGGGAAAGTAGGCATTTATTAACTGCCTACTAATATGTCAGGCCACTTAACAGATATTATCTCATCGATCATCACAACAACCCTTTTCTGTACTGAACTCTGTGTTTCTTCTGTTACCTGAACTGCTTTGACTGCTTTCTCCCAAGTCCTTCATTTCAAGTATAATCTAATTTTTTTTGGTCAGAAATGAATTTTAATTCTTCAGTCTTATACCCTCCTTTCTACATGAATATCTCCAAGGCTCTACTTCCTTAAACAGAAAAGCATCAGAGAGATTGTTTCAACAATCTGGCTAGCAGCTTCTGTGGGGGTGTAAGATCCACCCACAGCCAGCACCCAGAAAGCTGCACAGGTTCTTTTGATCTGCTTAACTAAGGAAAGCAAGGTGAAGGGGTTGACAAGCTTACTTTTAATTCAGCATACAAATATCATTCATTTAGTTCAGGGGAAAAAGACCAGCACACTGAACTTCAGAGCAAAATACAAACAAAGTACAAATATCAACAGACAGACCTTGTCTGATTCAAATCCCAATACGTAGTTACCAGAGTTTAACAAAGTCTCAGCATCCATATTACAAGCTGGAGGGCCCTTAGCTATAGCTGCCTGGAGTCTCCGCATCAACACCATCTCCAGTGAGAGGCCTAAACAAACTACTAACAGACAGACCCAATACAATTCATAGTTACCAATATCTAGGTTCAGCCTGGGAGCTCAGAACAAGGGCTGGCCCAGAGTCACACGCACCACCACTGCCACGGGAAAGAGCTCCTGCACAAATGGCCCTGTCCTCTCTTCTTATAGGGCTTCAGATGTCATCAAACGTCATCTGAATGACCAGAACTTAGGCTGCTATGATTGGCTTGAGTTAGCCCCTCCCCTTAGGACCCTGGGAGGTTCACATAGGTTAGGTTAACACCTAATAGGGGTTAGAGCCTGGGGCTTAGCACTTAGTAAGACTCAAGATGGGCATGGCTCTGGAGTTAGCACCTCCCCTTAGCCAGCTCCACCTTAGGCCCCACCCCAGTCACCAATCCACACTCACATAGGTTCCACACCTAATAGGGTTTTGGGCCTGGGGCTTAGCACCTAGTAGGGCTCAATGAAATACACTGAATTACTCAAAGGAAACAAAGGCCAAACTCTTCAAGGGCACTTGGTCCAACTAAGTGTTAAGAGCCCATTTTGCTTACCAACAAAGAGATATTGATGAGGATGCTGTTTTAACCTCCCTCTCACTATACTTCTCTGTTCTATATAAAAAAAAATCTATGACTGTTAATTAATGAAGGCTTCAAAGTGATGACTTTTTTTCTACTCTACCCTGTCCTCTCACAAAACCAATATGTCATAGCCTAATATCTTTACATATTTTTGGTTCCATTACTAAATCTTCGATTAAATACAAACATGCATTAAGTGCCTACTGTTTTGGGGGCACTGTATTGGCAATAGGAAGATAAAGACAAAAGCAAATTAATTCTTAACCTCATGGAAGTGACACATGGCATTAGAGACATCACATGAACACAGATAAGTAAATCTAAACTAGCTTGACAATGGAGAGAGTACTACTAAGAGCCAAGGGCACCAGGGAAATGGTGTCTGAGATAAGTCTGGAAGGAAGAGAAAGAATCAGAGAGTGTGAGGTGAGGAAGGATGAATATATTCTTGGGACAGGCAAGTGGGGCCAGGGAGGGGACTTGTTAGAAAACGCCCCAGTGAGAGATGGAATGTTGAGCTTTAAGAATAGCTGGCAGCTTAGAATAAGTCAACAGAGCATAGTTAGGGCTAAAAGGTCCTCTAATCAAAATTCTTCATTTTATAGGTAAGGCAGTTGAGGCCCCTAGGTCAGTGACTTGCCCAAGATCACACAGATACTAAATATTAGAGACAGTCTTCTGACTCCTGAGCCAATGTTCTTTTCACTGCCTCCCCTACTTCCCCCATTCCAAGCCTCATAGATGTATGTCCTTATCTATAAAATGGGGTTGATAATATCTACCCTACATAAGTTATAGGATTGTCATAAAAATGTGAGAAAATCTGTGTAAATGCAGCCTCTCTTTCATTTTACTGTCTCAGAATCACAAGTCTAGAACTGGAAGGGATGGAAGATGCCATTTAATTCAATCCCCTTATGTTATAGATGAGGAAACTGAGAGAGTATCAGTGGAGGGATTTGAATCCAAGTCCTTTGACTCCAGAGTCAATACTCTTTCCATTGCACAACACTGCTTCCCATTTCCCCATCCTGAAACTCAGTGACCTCATCTGTAAAAAAGGTTTGATAATACCTATTTTCCATAATTCTGAGGATTGTTGTGAGAACATAATGAGAAAATGTATGTAAAATACCCCTAAAACACCTAATGTGTTATGCAAATGAAAGGCATTATTATGATTTGCTAATTCGCTACTCTTCTTTTAGTAGTATGGCCAACCAAGAGTCATTTATTTCTCTTTCAATAACTACTTTTAACTGAAAGATATAGCTTATATTATCAAGGTATCCTTCCTAAAAGCACCTGTGTTGCCCTGCATATGCCAATTAATTACATCACCCCATGGATGGGTGGTTGTCCTTTCCGTCCAGTCCAAATGGGCATCATTACAAATAAGTAATTGCCCTGCCTTTCATCACTCCCCTAAATCATTAGTGCACAAGATTATTAAACCAGAGCCCTATCAATTTAGCTCCTCCTGGATAGAGTCTATTAGACCATCTGCTACCTTATCAACACTAGTCCCAGCAAATCCAGGGGAACTTTATACCCAACATGGATGTCAGTGGCAATGCTGTTCTTCCAACTGGTCCATATATTTGAATGTGTCCTTATAAATGATGGTTATTTAATTGGTAGACATAACAAGCCATCTAACAACTGCTTCTCAGCTGTCAATAGAGCCAGGCCTGACTGAATCAGAAAGAGCCACCATGCAGCTTGAGGTAACGTTTCCTATCGTACAGCTCCTGATAGATATTAAAAAGCCTCTTTTGGGGAAGTCAGTAGTCTGAAGTATATAGGGCTTATGAATGATTCTCTCACCTAGGTTCTCTCTCAATATGTGCAATGATTTAAAAGATCCATGATTTCATAATGTAGAAGTAAGAAAGAACATAAGTCAAACTTTCTTTTATCTGCATATCCCAAAGTAGAATGAGTGCCTGGCAGCTTTATGGATGCAAAGGTTCTTTCCTTCTTTCTTTCCCTTCCTCACCTTACTTCCTTCTTTCTTTCCTTCCTCCCTCTCACCTCTCTCTTCCCTCCGTACCTCCCTCCTTCCTTCCTCCCTCTTGCCTCTCACCTCTCTCCTCCTTCCTTCCTCCTTCCCTCTTTTTTCTTCTTTATTTTCTCCCTCCTCTTTCTCATCTCTCTCCTTCCCTCCCTCCACTTATTCTATGCTGTACCTCCTTTCTCCTTCCTCTTCTTTTTCTTTGCTTTCTCTTTTGGCCTCTTGCTTCTCAACTATGATGTTAATCCCCACACAGGAAGGGGCTGTGTCACATTCATCTTTGCATCCAGCAAAGTATCTAGTGCTCAGCTTCCTTCTGTTTTCATCACCTACCTGCTCTCCTTTTATTCTACTCTCTCTGTGATCCTGCACATTTTTCCTCTCTCTTTCCAGTTTTCTAACACACTCTTAGTTTCACTTATCCTTTTTCTCCCTTTTTTTCTCAGTATTTTTTCCATTTGCAAGCTACTCTATTGCCCCTTGTTTTTTTGTTACTCATAAATCTCCCCCCACCAACTTGTCACCCTTCCATTAAATATCAGGTATCTGTGCATTACTTTTTGTGAATATGTACCTGTGGAGGTAGACATCGAGCATAAATAAGGGTTGAGTGCAGAACTGTGGGTTTTTCTGGGAGTATCGAAGACCATAAGGGAGCGCTAGCCATTTTAGCAGCTCCAGGTCAGTGAGAGGCTACCAAAATGGATCTGGAGGTGCTAGAGAGCTAACAAGCTACTGGAAGTTGGGAAGGACAGAGCTTGGGATTGAGAAAGACAGGAGGTGGGGGAGCAGGTGCTAGGCACTAATCCACTGACTGGAGGGCTGCTGTAAGCCAGGAAGAGGACAATAAAACCATGTAGCCAAATCCTAGTTAGTATTCAAGGCTTGCTCCAAGTGTTACCTGCTCAATAGATAAATAAAACATTTATCAAACACTTACCATATGTACTAATCCTGGGAAACCAAATACATACAAGAAATATGGCCCCTGCCCTCGAGAAGTTTACATTCTAATAGAGAAAAACAACACATAAAATGGAGCTGGAAAGATGGGTGGACAAGACAGCACGGTGTGGAAACAGTGTTGTGGATTGGGGCAATATTAGGTCAAAACTGGCCCATCAGAGTCTGGTGTGGGGGGAGCAGAGGGAGGGGCATCAAGGACAGAGCTCAATTTATCAGTGGGAAGGAGGTTGAGAAAATGGCCTGTATAGAGACTAAATTGTGGTTGTTACATGTCCTTCATTCCTGAAGAGGACCATGACATCAGAGAGGTGATATCAGGACATGAAAGTGAATTGGATTTAACTGAGTGAGGACTGTGCAAAGTCACCAGCCTCACTTTCTCCTCCAGAGCCATCTGGGTCCAGTGGTGACATGTAGATCAGGATGACTAAAGATGGCCCAAGATGCAGTGGGAGACCTTGGCCTTTTTAAACTAAGGGGGTTTGGGGGATTTTTTTGGTTTGGGCAATTGGAGTTAAGTGACTTGCCCAAGGTCACACAGCTAGTACATCTGTCGAGTGTCTGAGATTTGAACTCAGGTCCTCCTGACTCCAAGACCAGTGCTCTACTCACTGTGCCACCTAGCTGCCTCAGGGCTTTTTTTACATTTAAAATCTTCGGTAAGACCTAGTGTTTAGTTTATACAAGCAAATTAACAGATACATCTTATCAATTTACAATGTTTGATTTGCACTGTAAAAATATATAACTTTTTTCTTTTTTTGAATTCCATATTTGATTATTTAATATTTTTTAGTTTTCAGCATTGATTTCCACAAGATTTTGAGTTACAAATTTTCTCCCCATTTCTATCCTCCCCCCCACTCAAAGATGGCATATATTCTGATTGCCCCATTCCCCAGTCAGCCCTCCCTTCTGTCACCCCATTCCTCCCATCCCCTTTCCCCTTACTTTCTTGTAGGGCGTGATAGATTTCTATCCCCCATTGCCTGTATATTTTATTTCCCAGTTGCATGCAAAAAGAACTTTTTTTGAGCATCTGCTTTTAAAACTTTGAGTTCCAGATTTTCTCCCCTCTTCCCTTCCCATCCACCCTCCCTAAGAAGGCAAGCAATTCAACACAGGCCATACATGTATCATTATGTAAAACACTTCCACAATACTCATGTTCTGAAAGACTAACTATATTTCCCTCCATCCTATCCTGTCCCCCTTTATGCAATTTTCTCCCTTGACCCTGTCCCTTTCAAAAGTGTTTACTTTTGATTACTTCTTCCCCCTATCTGCCCTCCCTTCTATTATCCTACATATTTTATCCCCTTCCCCCAACTTTCCTGTGAGGTAAGATACCCAATTGAGTGTGCATGT
>JAQQSZ010007540.1:0-13280 GCA_028646595.1 Phalanger gymnotis | reverse complement strand
GGAAATGGGGAGAAAATTTGTAATTCAAACGCCTGTGAAAATCAATGCTGAAAACCAAACATGTCAAAAATAAATTTAAAAAAATAAATAAATTTAAAAAAAAAAAACAAAAAAAATGATGTATTAACAGATGGTGGTGTCAATATTTGGGAAAAGAAAGCCATGTCTGGTGGTCCCCAAACCAGACCATGTAATAGTCACTCATAAAATCTTACTGTGGGCAGGGAATCAAAGTATAATTAGGGTGTGGTGCCTGGAACTTTGCGTGTACATTAGAAGGTGCTAACAGCACCTATGCTCCTTTTATAGGTTGCTTAAGAATAATTTGTTAAAATAAAAAGCTACTATATGCCACTCTTCCTAATCCAAGATGTCACCACCTAGGTGAGCTCTTCTTTCCAATTACATTCCATTGAATTTGTCTTTAAAAGCTGACTTTAAGGGTGATTTCATTTCATCATGTTGCCCTGTATGTCAGAAATCTTGGTGATGGCTGGTTCTATATGGCACTTGGAATGTTATTTAGTCTAACTTCTGAATGCATATTCTACATGCTGGAAATGCCCTCCCTTCAACTCTTTGCTTATTGAGTTCCTGCACATCCTTTTAAGTCAACTTTGGTTCCCTTGATCCCACTACCAATACAACCTTCCCTTTATAAAAGTTCACATGGAGCTTTGATTGGCATCTTTCTAATTGTACTTGTTTAATGTATGATAACAAACAATACTATTATGTTATCCAGCCTGTGCTCAAACATTTCCAATCATGAGATACTCACGACTCCGTGAGGCAGATGGTCCAGTAAGTTCAAATACTACCAAAATCTGTCTTCCTTTCATTTCTATCCATTGTCATAGTTTTTCTTTCTTGCTCATAATAGCTCTCAAAATATTTGAAGACTGCTAAGCACTTAATCAATGCTTGTTAATTTTTATAAGTCCACCCTACATTTTCTCTTTCATGATTATTAAGAACAATGAACATTTGCACAATTTTTTAAAATATGAAAATCTTTATACTACTTGATTTTGTACTTTATATATTGATCCTCATAGACTGTGAGGTAAATGCTATATATTATTGTGCCCATTTCATAGATAAGGAAACCAAAGCTGAATTTAAGTGAATAGAGTGGCCTGGGCTCACGGTTTATTGTCTGATTTGGGATTTCAAAGCCAGGATTTCCTGCCTCTTAAGTCCAGCAGAGTAGTCACTATACCACACTGACTCACACTGATTAAAAATCCCTAAGTGTTTCACCAGTCTTTCCTATGGCGCCATTTTTTCTTCCCTCACTATCCTGATCTTATTCTGCTGAGCATACTTGAACTCGGTATTATTCTTCCTAAAATTAGGCACCTGCCATAGAGACCAGTGCTCTAGATATGGCCTGACCAGTATAACATAATTATTGCCTCACTTGTAGGATGAGTCTTGACTGAGAATTATTCAATGACTGGCAAAATTCATCATTAGTTAATAACTATCAGCTGTGTCTTGTGTAATATTCTAGCACAGTACCTATTTCTAATGCCCAGTGTCAATATTCTGCCTTGTTTCATGCTTAGCAATTTATGTTATCTCCTCACTTCCACTTTAGTCTTTTAGAACACACATTCCTTGAGGGCAGGGGCCGTTGTTTCTCATCTTTGTTTCTGTGGTGCCTAGAATAGCGCCTTAGACTCAAGACAAGGTTGTCGAATCAGAGTTACCTCTCAGAATTAAAGGGAGGGAAGAAAGACCTCTGAGACTAGTGATCAATGTATCATTTCCATGTTTTCCTAAGTTGTTAGCAGAGTTTTTTTTTTTTTTAGTAAGTTAGGCACCTTTAGAGATAAAATGAACCTTCTCTCAACAGGAGAGAGGTGAGGCCCAGAAGAAAGATTTCGCCAACATCACACCATTGGTAAGAGTCAGATCTGGAACTTGAACCCATGGCCTCTGATTCTAGTATCTTACAATCTCTTGGTAATTTTCTAGTCCTTTCTTCTGAGGCATAACCAGACTTGATACCATTTCTGAGATCCCACTGTGTTTTGGTTTCTGTCCCAAATGAAGTTTAAAAAAATAGCAATTTGGTGTCTAGGAGGGTCTAGAGTCAAATTTTTCTCTTTGTTCCTAATTGGCATTATTCCAGTATCATTATCCATTTCATTCCTCATTACTTTCATCTTTTTAGATAGAATTCTGGCAGAAATGGTCTTGGGATAAACAATCAGCCCACTAATAAGCATTTAACCCTAGTATATGTTCTAGGCACTTTGTAGAGCTCTGTTATAAGCTAGACCCTTTGCTAGGTGCTGGAGGTAAAGCACAAAGAATCAAACAATAACTACTTAAAAGAAGCTTCACTTTAATGAGAGATACAGCAAGTATGCTTATTAATACAGGGTGTTCCAAAAGTCCTAGTGCAGTTTTAAGGTATTAAAGGTTAAAACTTTACTAAGACGTTTGGGACAATCGATATGTAAAGCATAAATGCAGAGTGAATAAATACAAACATATACAAAGTAGTTAAATAAAAGGTAGTTTAACAGAGATGATACTAGAAGTTGAGAGGATCAGGAAAGACTTCTTGTAGAAGATGGTGCTTGAGCTGTACTTTAAAGGAGGAAAGAGACTGTAGGAAGCAGAGATTGTGGGATGATCAGTGTATTGGTATAGAGACATGAGATTATCATATGTGTAAAACAGAAAAAAAAAAAGGCCAGTTTGGTTAGATTAAAGTTTTCAGAAGTGGAAATAATATTCAGTGAGGCTGAAGATAGTTTGGGCCAAGCTTGTGAAAACTTGAAAAGGAAAACAGAGTTTATATGTTGTCCTAGAGGTGAAAAGAAGGAACTAAGTTTAACTGATTAAATATATGAGTGACATGGTCAGATCTCTGCTTAAGGAAAATTACTTTAGCAGCAGCATGGAGGCTAGACTGAAGGGGGAGGGGCTTGAGGCAGCAGACAATCAAGAGGAATTACAGTAATGTAGGCGAGGGTTAATGTATGTCTGAACTATGGTGGTACCTTTGTGAGTGAAGGGAGGTAGTCAGATGTAAGAGATGATGTAGAAGCGGAAATGGCAAGAAAGGAGACAGTGATGCTTAATTATGCAGTCATAACCTGGAAGACTAGAAGGAAGGTGATGCATTGGACAGAAGCCACTACCATGCTTTTATTAATTTTGAATATTGTAAATTTCATATGCCTCATACATATATACATATATGTGCATGAACATTTGTGCACATGCATACATACATGCATGCATCTTTATATGTGTGTATATTTTATATATTAAACAGATAGATATACAGCTAGATGGTAGGTATGTAGAGCTCCAGTCCTGGAGTCTGGAAGATTCAAGTTCAGATTTGGCCTCAGTCACTTATTAACTGTGTGACCTTGGGCAAATCACTTTACTCTGTTTGCCTCAGTTTCCCCATCTGCAAAATGAGGGTAATAATAGCATTTACCTTATAGGGTTATTGTGAGGATCTAATAAGATAATAATTACAAAGAGCTTACATAGTGTCTGGCACATAGTAAGTAATATATAAATGTTAACTGTTATTATTATTATTATTGTCATATGATTTAGATTTTTTCCATTAGGCTCTATGAAAGCTTTTTGTTCCATGCAGATTATTTGAGGAGTATGAATATTTGGTACGGCAACATCCGTTATCGTGGTGATTGTGAGCAACAATTCTATCTGTAATAGTAGCCCAGTCTGATGTTTTGACGTTTATATTTGTAGTACAGGGATTTGCCTCATATCTATCATCTTATGTAAGATAGCGAGCTTCTGATTATATTGCTAGCCACCTGGTCGTGTCATGCCAAACATTTGGTAGGTGCTAAATTTTTGCAACCTGAAGTAATGTATTAATTTGCAATTAATTTATAATTGATTTGCAAAAATCTTCATAAATAATAGCTTGATCCCTTAAGGATAAGTCATCTGCAATTGCTGATGGTGATGACCTGATCCTAAATCATCACCATTAACAACTCCTTTTCTATCCACAAAGGTCCATGACTTAGCTATTTGTTCAGCGTTTCTTTGTTGACATATTGATAAAATATTTTGGTATATATCCCTGCTTAACTTGGAAATGATATTCAGGAGGGAAGATAATTAATTTAGGGCTAGGCAGAAGCATAAATGACTTTAATTATTTCTCTGGAAGTTGACACATTTTATATCAATTGTTCTTGTACTAATTGTGTTAGAGATTTATTTAGGGAACTATTTTTATCAGGTGGACATCAAATATGTTAGAGTTCTCAGTATAGTTGGCTCTGTTTTATATATATTTGCAAAATATGAATATGCCATGAATGCAGAACTGAATTAAAGGCTTTGTGATGATGAATGAAGACAGTGTAAAAGCTACATTGCATCTCTTTTTGGCACATCTTTTTTTTAACTTCATACAAAATATTTTCTTTTGAGTATTAATTTTTTTCAGTGATATGAACTGCAAATGCTTTATGTAAGGAAATATGTATGTCCTGTATTCAGAGGGCTTATTGCTTTTTTCATCTTTTAGTATAGATACGTGATTCCTTCAGGTAAGAAAGTTGAGAATAGTCTTCCATCTGACAGGAAGCTGGTGGGCCTTTCTAGTAATTCATGTGCCACTATGAAATGTTTCACATGATAATTATGGATCTTGTCCATCTGCACCACTTTCCAATTTTGTAGAGAAGAAAGAGTTGCAATACTTTCATTGAGATAGCTGTTTGGTTTTTCACATTGTTATTGATGAGGCACAATATTCTTATTTCACATTTGATTACCAGAATTTTTTTCACATGCTGCTTCTTCAGAGGTTCCCTCAAAGCTCTTATTTCTTTGTTTTTGAAGTGTCTGTATGTGTGTGTATATACATATACACACGTGTGTATATGTATGTATCGTTTATTTTCTTCTTGTATTATTTGACTCATATCAACCTGGTCTTTTGAATTTTCAAAAGTGGATTTTTAAAGTAATCTAGAATTTCTAAAATACTTTTCTTTTTATGGATTCCATTCTACATGTTCCTTGCACCAGGTGGTATAGTGCTAGACCTGGAGTCAAGAAGACCTTAGTTCAAATCTGGTCTCAGACACTTAGCTGTGTGACCCTAGCCAAGCCACTTTACCTCTGTCTACTCAGTTTCCTCAGTTGAAAAATGGGGATAATTATTCACCTACTTCCCAAGGTTGTTGTGAGGATAAAATGACATAATACATGTGAAGCACTTTGAAAATCTTAAAGTGCTATACAAATGATTGTTGTTGTTAAACATCCCACCCCTCCAAGCAAGAGGTGTGCCCTCCCTTTTCAAATACAAGTGTGGTTCTTTGACTGAATCCAAACTTCACAGAACAGATCCCCTTAATAAAAGGATTTGTTCTGTAAAACTTGGACTCAGTCGAAAGGCTGCACCCAAGGACCTCAAGGGCCACATGTGGCCTCGAGGCTGCAGGTTCCCCACCCCTGCTCTAAGCCTTCCCATCTTTAGAAGTCCTTAAGATCACCTGATCAGTGGGGAGTAGGGGAGGAGAGAGTAAAAAATGTCTTTCTCCTTTCCTTGTTTCCTCCCAGTAGCCAAGGACAAGTTCTTCTCAGGAGTCCTTTGCAACTGGATTCAGTCACCACTCAACTCAAAATTGATTAAGGATTTATTCAACCATAGTTACTTTTCATTGATTTATTTGTTCAATCCAGATAGCTGGACCTCCTGTATTTACATTAATTAGCGGGTAGTTTCTACCTTCACCCTTACATGTGCATAAATCCTTCTCATAAAGATTTTATAACAATGGATGGCATAATAGACATATAAAAATGTGAAGTTTTTTTTTTATATCTCCCTAATCACCTTTTGGAGAATAAGAATAATGTCTATGTATTTTTGTTTTCTTTTTCAATGTTTTTGCCATATTCTCCTCTTTCAGTTTGTTTTGTTTTGTTTTTTGAGAAAATCCCCTGAACCTCTCAAAATTTTATTAACTCTATAATAGAACTAGTGGTGTCTATTTCAACTGGTCTACTTGTTTTCCCTATCTCCAGTCTTTTTTTGCATTTTTTTTCTACTTGCTCATATAGCACAAAGGGGGCTATGATGTTAGAATCTAAACGGCAGGTTTCCACTGTCATTGAGGGAAAGAATTGTTTGTTATAAAATTTTTGACAGCTCTTCTGCATTTTTTTTTTTACTTTTTCCTGTTACCCTTACTAATAGAAAACATAGCAACGCATATTACCATGCCCATCTTGCATGTCAGAAAACTGAGGCACCAATTTCAGCCAATAGTTAGTTGACTAAAATAGATTATGGCCATTTGTTCTCTATCCTCCAGGAGCTGGCCTCCCCTGCATTGATAAGCTAGTCTATGTCACAAATTTCCCATCACCATGCACTCTTGTCATCAACAAATAAGCCCATTGCTCCCACCTTGAATGAGCCTCATTGGATGTCTTGATGAGTTTGCTTTTCAACATTCCTTCTTTCTCTGTTTCTGCTACAGTTTCTTAGAACCACAAGTGAGAGCTGAGTGCCAAAGGTGGGTGAGCAGCCCTGAAAAGGGCTTGGCAAGCCATCACACCAGAGGTTCTAGTCCTCCTTGAAGGCTCCAGACACCCCGCTATATCTTATATTCTTAGAGAATTGCTTTTGCCTCAGAATAGTTGTCATTTAATTCCACGTGTGGCAAGTGTCAGAGGCAGGATTTGAAACCAGGTTTTCCTGACTCCAAGTTCACCGCTGTAGCCACTACATCAAATTACTTTTCACATTATCATTATTATCAAAGGAAATCATGTATCTAAAATGTCCTATCAATATTAGCTTTTATTACTGTTGAAAGGTAATACTCTACTTTATCCCCACTAACCATATCTATATAGATCAGGGATTCATAATCTGGAGTCAGGAAATCTGTCTATCTTTTGGTATCTATCTATCTAAACATATGTGTGTGTATATATAAATAAGTTTTTCAATTTAATTAGTTTCCTTTGTATTTTATTTTACGTATTTAAAAATATTGTTCTGTGAAGGGGTCCCTAGGCTTCGCTAAATTGTCTGTCAGTGAGGTCTATTATGCAAAAAAGCTTAAGGACCCTGGTCTAAGATGGTTTGAAGACAGAGGAAAGATAGAATGATATGCAGAAACTTTGAATTTTCTCTTCTAAAAATGATATAAACTTTGTCATGTGAAAAATCACATTTTGATATGCGTACTATCCCATCCATTATTATAAAATATTTATGAGAATAATCTATACACATGTATGGGCAGGATTAGACACAATTAATGCAAATACAGAAGGTGCAGCTCTCTGAAGTGAATAAATCAATCACAAGTAATTATAATTGAATGAATCCTTAATTAATCTTCCAATGACCCAGCTTCTTGTTGGAGGGGATGGTGAGGGAGCAGAGTCTGTTAGAAAAAAAACACATGTTTTCACTTTTTTCCCCTGAGACTGGCCTTGGATATGTTGGATTCATGTGTCTCTGGATCCCTACCATGCTTGACTGAAGGAATTTGAATTGTAATAAAATAATTGATCTATAGTTCCAGATCAATAAATGGCACTGAGGCTCAGCTAGCCTATAGAGCAACTATATTACAAAATATTTTATGAAATTCCTCCAATCACAAAAAAAGCTTTGCTGCTAAATCGTCAAGGAACTAGAATTTTTTTTTTGTTTTGTTTATGTATTTGCAAGTGAAATGTACCAGAGAGAGGCAGATTGGAGTTGGAAAAATCAGTTCTTTAGGAAATAAAACACACAATCCTCCTTGCTTCTTTGTATGGCTGTACATTTATACTTTTGCACACTTTTTGTTATTTCTCATTTCTCAGTGAATAGCTCATGACATACAGTTGGATGACTCATCACAGATCCTACCACCTGGGGCGGGGGAGGGAGAGAGAGAGAGAGAGAAAGAGAGAGAGAGAGAGAGAGAGAGAGAGAGAGAGAGAGAGCGAGCGCAAAATACCCTCTCTCTAGCAAGTGCTTTTAGTGTTGACATCTCTTTCAAACCTCAAACTAAAAGGGACTTAAATCAGCCTTCTACAGCTTGTTCTTTCTCCAAAGGAAATACCTTTGTTTAACATAGTTAAAATAAAAACATGAAGTAATGGAAGAAGAGCTTGAAGTGGCTAGGGGCCTATACTTTTTCTTGTTCAAAAAAATTTCTTCAAGGTTCTGGTCAATTTGTGCTTCCTACCCACCACTACTTCTGCCCCCCTAACAAAATCCTTGGTCAAAGTCAAAGGCCTTAGCTAGAGAACTGGACAGCCTCCTCTGGAGCCCTAGCATTGGGGATAATAGAAGAAGTTTCTTCACAGAAAATTTTACAGGCCCAGCTTAGGTCCCTCTGAGGGTCCTTTCTATAGGATATAAGATCCCAGGTGTTAGATTTGAGAGGGACTGATCAATGAAGCCGGGAAGAAATGAGTAGGAATGGGAACTAATGCGTAGGCTGGAGCCAGATAAGAAACTGGACCAGCAGAGAAAGATAACAAGCCAGGTAGCATCAGTGCAAGTAAGCTATGTACTCATGAATCTCCTGTAGAAGTTGATGCCTTTGGACTGAGGAATTGCTGCTGATTCAGCTATGACCAGACTCATTTTGGTTGTCAAAGGGCAAGTGACTAACTGGAATGAGGAAGTCACAACTATTTATTGCAAAGCTCAGGGTTCATTTTCTGACACCTGTCTCATATGACTAGATAATGGGTTTTCTCTGAGTATCAGATTCCGATCATTATTTCCAACCAATAATGTTTAGCTTTCTCTTCCTCACAATTTTTCACTGAAATCCACAGATCTTAGTTCATGACATATTACAGCTGGAATAGGGCTTTAAAGCTTACCTAGCTATAGGATCAGAATTAACATCTGGAAGAAACCTTAGAGATCGTATGATCCAAAACCCTCTCTCCATTTTATGGATGAAGAACTGAGCCCCAGAAAAGTGAAATAACATTAAAACAATATCACGCAAGTGATACTTAGCATAGTTAAAAATGGAACTCAGGTCCTTTCATTCCAAGTCATTAGACTTGGGGTAGCATAGTAAAAAGAGTGCTGGCCCTTAGTCAGTAGTTATGATTTTAAATCCCACCTCTGACACTTAGCAGTTGTATTGTTGTGGCCAGGTCACTTAAAATCCTGGCTTCAGTTTCTTTTTGTGTAAAATGGAAATAAGATATTTCTCTTATCCGCTTTACCTGGTTGTTGTGAGCATTTTGAAAAACTTGAAAGCTTTATAGACATGTAAGTTGCTACTATTTCCATAAAGAAGCAAGGTGGCTTTCCTAAGGCCACACTGCTGGGCCTTAGACAGTGGCAGACCTGGGAAGATAGCCCATCTTTAGGCTAATTCACTTTCTATTATGTTGGATCTTGGCACCAAAGGACACAAATTAAATAAAGAAAATCCTCAGAGAAAATGCAAAAAATGCTGCAGGACTAGAGATGTAAGGAGAATGGAGATTGTAGTTACATTTTAATTTGGCTTCAATTCCTTGAAAATTTTGAGAACGAAATAACAAAGGGACAATTAGTGAGTAATGAAGCAGTGAACAAGAAAAAGCTACATGACTTTATCAAGAACAGATCATGCCAGACTAGCCTTCTTTCCTCTTTTGACAGGGTTATTAGTCTGGCGTAATCTGGAGAACACAGTAAAAATCATTTAATAAGAATTCAGCAAATTATTTGTCAACATCTATTACATTATTCTTGTGGAAAAATTGGAGAGATGTGGGCTAGAGTAAACTTGGAAGTGGTTTCATCAACTGACCTAGAGAGTAGTTAGAAATTTGATGTTAACTTGGCAGGAGCTCTCCAGTGGAATGCCTCAGGGATCTGTGTGTATCTTTATCTCATGTAATATTTTACATCAATGTTCAGATACAGCATAGACAGCAAACCTATCAAACTTTTAGATGATATAATATTGGGAGGTAGTTAACACACTCGAAAATGGAGTAAGAGTTTTCAAAGGTCTTGACACACCAAACAATTGTTATGGTGCCAAAAATATGAAATGAAAAGGGATAAATTCAAAGGCTGAAATTTGGGTTTGAAAAGATTGACTTTAGATCAATCATCAAGAAGTAAACATTTATTAAGTGCTTACCATGTGTCAGGCACTGTGCCAGATGCACAAAATGAGGACTACAACCACGTAGCCAGATGTTTGAAGAAAGTGTGAGGGTGTTAGTGAATTGCAAACTCGATATAAAGCAGCAGTTTAATATGCGAGGCCAAGAAGCTTAAAGGACAGTAAGAGATATTGAGAGACATTTGAAAGACTAGGGAAGTGAAAATTCTCCTGCATTCTACCATTATCAAACTAAATCTGAATTCTTATGTTTGGTTCTGAGTGCCATCACAGAAGAAGATGTTGATAAGCTAGAGGATGTCCAGAGTATTGTGAAAGGCCTGCAAGTTCATTCAGGATTTTCTGAAGGATCTGAGAATGTTTAGTCAGTAGAAGGAGGTGGGAAAAGGCATGACTATCTGATCTTTTGTTCTAGTCATAGATATTTTTGATAATTTTAAAGCAACTTAATGTGTACAATTTTTTTGTATGTAATGTCTTGTTACTCATTTATACCTACCATGTCTTTCCTCATTGGCCCTGTTTTTCTTGGCCCCAGAGAAGCCAATATCAGCTTGATGAAAGGAAAAGTCACCTAACAATTAGAATTATTCTAAGTGGAATGGGTTGCCTTAGGGATTAGTGAGCTATATGTGCCTGACCTGTGGTAGAGTTTTCCAAGCTCATATTGGTCTGACCAGCCACAGTCGGACATATTGTACTTTATCCCAACATGGTTATGTCATTTTTGTCCTTTTGGAGAATGGAGAAAAACAACCAAGTGAATTCACCCTTTTTTAAAATTATTTTTTGTACTGAATAAAAATCTATGTTTTTAACCTTCATTCCTTCTCCCTCCTCCAACTGAGAAAGGAAGAAAAAGAAAATCCTCTTTAAAAAAATGTAATCAAGTGAACCCAATTCCTGAATTTGGCCATGTTTTTATAGGCACACACATATATACATAAATATATGTATATGTATATGTATATATACACATATATGCATATGTATATATATATATAGATATAAATATATGTACATGTAAAATTTTGCAATCAGTTTTTCACCTCCCCATCAGGAAGAGCGTAACATGTCTCACTATAAGTCTTCTGGAATTGTGGTTGGCCTTTATACTGATCAAACTTCCTAAGTTTTGCAAATTTGGTTGTCTTTAGAATATTATTGTCTTTGTATGAATTGTTCCACCGATTCTGCTCATTTTACTCAACATCAATTCTGTCTTCTTGATTTTCCCTGGAATGATCCCCTTCATCATTTCTTATACCACAATAATATTCCATCATACTTATGTATCATACCTTTTTCAGCCAATCTCAATTTATGGATACCCCCTCATTTTCTAATTCTTTACTACTACGAAAAGGGCTAAACATGAATCTTATACATACTTATTTAAAGTTTGTTTGTCATAGGACAAATTAATCTACTTTAATCTACCTTATTGTTTTTCCCTTCCCAACTCCTTTTTCTCCTGTTGAATGAAGTATATTTCTGTACCCAGTTCTGTATATGTAAGTGTGCATATTCCTCTCTCCTTTGAGCAATTCAGATGAGTTAAGTTCAAGTGTTAGGTCCCTTTACACACCTTTTCGTTATTGGTATAGACTTCTACTTTTAAACCCAGATTATATGAGATGATTTTCTGTAACGCTCTTCTCCTTTTCCCATCCTGGCATATTCATCTCCCCTTCCCTTTCTATTCTTATTCTAAGATCATTAAGACATAACAGAACTATTCTCAGTTTTTTCTCATTAGACTTCTTCCCTTCTCTAATTAGACTCCTGATGATGATAGGGTTCAGAGGAGACACATGTATCATGTCCTCCTATTAGAGTGCCAGCAGTTTATTCTTGTTTATGATTGTTCAATTATGTTTATTTCTCTTGATTTCTGTTTTTACACTTTGAGATTTCTATTCTCTTCTGTTCTTTATATCAGAAGTGCTAGAGTGTTCTCTATTTCATTTAGTCTATTTCTCTGCTTCCTTATTTGAAATGTGCAGACATTCTGAATCTCATTCTGTTCTTCTAACCACGTGATTAAGATAACATCAATTGGGTGGGGAGGCAGAGCCAAGATGGCAGCTGGAAAGCAGGGACTAGTGTGAGGTCCCCACCGAGTCGCTCCAAAAACCTATAAAAAATGGCTCTGAACCAATTCTAGAGCTGCAGAACCCACAAAATAGCATAGGGAAGCAGGGCTCTAGCCCAGGACAGCCTGGATGGTCTCTGGGTAAGGTCTATCCTTCACGGAGCTGGGAGCAGAGAGGAGCGGAGCTGAGTGGAGCAGAGCCCAGCATGGGCAGCGTGAACCGACCAGACCTGGAGCCGGGTGGACCATGCCCTAGAACCCTGAATCAGTGAGCTGTGGCAGTTACCAGACTTCTCAACCCACAAACACCAAGGACAACAGAGTAGGTTAGTGGGAGAAGCTGCTGAGGACAAGGATGGAGTTTGTGGTTAGGCCACCACCCTAGGCGCAGTGGAGGTGGGGCAGCTACAGAATTACAGCTGCAGTTGCTTCTGGCCCCAGGCCCACCTGGTGGGAGGGATTAAGTGGTGGATCAGAGCAGGAGTGAAGAGCCTGCTGAAGATCTAAGTCCATTTCAGGTTGGGGGTTCTTGGGGAAGAAGGAGTGCTGGTGTGGCAGACCTGGCACATCCCCCCAGGCTTGGAACATAGAACTCTTTAGTCTACAAGCAGTCATACCCCTCTGAAAAACTCAAGGGTCAAGTACGTTGGCTGGGAACATGACCAGGCAGCAAAAACACACCCAAATTCAGTCCCAGACTCTAGAATCTTTCTTTGGTGACAAAGAAGACCAAAACATACAGCCAGAAGAAGTCAACAAAGTCAAAGAACCTACAACAAAAGCCTCCAAGAAAAACATGAACTGGTCTCAAGCCATGGAAGAGCTCAAAAAGGATTTGGAAAAGCAAGCTAGAGAAGTAGAGGAAAAATTGGGAAGAGAAATGAGAAGGATGAGAGAAAACCATGAAAAACACGTCAATGACTTGCTAAAGGAGACCCCAAAAATACTGAAAAATATACTGAAGAAAATAACACCTTAAAAAATAGACTAACTCAAATGGCAAAAGAGCTCCAAAAAGCCAATGAGGAGAAGAATGCCTTGAAAGGCAG
>JAQQSZ010007539.1:0-13280 GCA_028646595.1 Phalanger gymnotis | reverse complement strand
AGGAGAAAAGAAGGAAGGAAGAAAGAAAGAAAGAAAAAGAGAGAGAAGGAAGAAAAAAGAAAGAAAGAAAGAAAGATGAAATGAAATATTTGTGACAGAATGGTTGAAAGTAACTAGTGCTCTGTCCTGGTAAAACACCTGAATGGAATGGGAATGAAATGGAAAGGAATGATTATCATGACCTTTACAGTGTGGCCTCGCCTGTGGGATATGTCCACCCATTCTATCTCTGGACTGGCTCTTCCCAATTTATCTCACAGCGGCAGGTCTGTGTTCCCAGAGGTGCTACCATCACAGAATTATAATTCAAACACTCTCAGGGGCCTAGGAATAACCTATTATGAAGGAGGAGACAGGGAAGAGAATATATTTCACCCTGTTCTCTACTGTAGTTCCTGAGCCCCCATCACCATGCTTCCCATTTACACACAAAAAAGTCATTCACAATAATGACATCATTGCCTTTTAAACATAAAACATTTAATTATAGTTATTCAATACAGATTAATGCAAGAATAGCTAATACATCACAAAAACCCATAAACTTGGGTTATACCTTCTCACCAATGTGCACAGTATCCATAGAGAGAGCAGAAACATACGGAAAACTAACAGGAAGATACATGAGTGAGGACAACCTGTATGCTAGGGCAACTCACAGCTCTATACTGTAGATCTTGATCTCTTTGGTCCTCCAGGAACAATGTGACCCACATAAATCTACTCCTTTGTTTGTTGTTCCCCTTCTGGTTTTCATTGCCTGTAACAGTAAGCATCCTGGCATACCCAAGATGGCCTGCTAGCACAAGATCTTAAATCTGTTTTTCTAAAGGAAAGCAACTTTAAGGGGTCAAAAATCTTTAATTACATTCACTAGTTCAAGAGAAAGGGCAGCACCCTGAACATGGAGAAAATACAAGCAGAGAAAATATAAGCAGAGAAACTAGCACAAAGACCAACAGACAGGGTTCCAGCTGTCTGATCAAAGCAATATTGCTATGCACTTTACATACATCACTGGATCAAGAGAGCCTTTACATCTGAGTAGCTGGGGAGCTCTGAACATATGGCTACTCAGTCTCAATCAGGAAATCAAAAAATCTCTCTCATAAGTGAATCCCCAAAGTAAAATACCAACTCAGAGTACATATACACTTCTCAGAGCCAGTAGGCATCACAACCCTCATGACTCAATGCCTCATCAACTTAGTACCAAAAGGTGTGAAAGCCTTCCTACAAGCAAGCCTCCCTTAAGTAAGCTTCCATTAATGGGTTCCACGTGAGGCCTATTAATGGGCAAGGAAGATCTTATATCCCATTAACATTACACTGTTCTCCCCTCCCCTTTGAACAAATGTACTCATCTGTTCTCAAACTGATAAATTTCTGATAAGCTCTTTCTAAACTCACAAACATCTTTAAAATGGTGCTGAGATAGTGTTATGGTTTATAACAATGAAAGGGCACCTAGGTGGTACAGTGTTGGGCCAGGGGTCAGGAAGATTCATCTTTATGAGTTCAAATCTGACATCAGATACTTACTAGCTGTGTGACCCTGGAAAAGTCACTTAACCCTATTTGTTTCAGTTTCCCCATCTGTAAAGTGAGACAGAGAAGGAAATGGCAACCATTCCAGCATCTTTGCCAAGAAAACCTCAATGGGGTCATGAAGAGTTGGACATAACTGAAAACAACTGAACAACAACAAATAATAATGACAAGCAATTCCTTTAAACCAGAGAGCTGAAAAGTTCCTCAGGTTGACTTTCTGGGCGAGGCAGACAAACTCAGACAGCTTTTCGTTCATTAAGATTCTGTGTCATCTAATGAGTTCCCAGTATCTTGTTAAAGCAAAGCAGAGTTCACAGCAAAACCTTTCTTTCCACATATCAAGTCAAAGAAAGAAGTATAGTAAAACCCACACCTCTGAGAAGTGCCATTTCTCTTAGACAATGTAGATGACACTAGAGGGAAATAACTGAACTTAGTTCTCTTCTATTTAGCAGATTCACAGCCTTTTTTTTTTTCTTTAACAACAGGTTTCTCTCCAGTTAGCAGCTTCCCAAATACAATAATGGAAGCCTTTCCGTCAGGTGACTAATCCTGCTCACATCTTCTCATTTACATACCATTCATTGACTCTCTTGTCTTCTCTAACAGTCTCAATGGGTTAAAAATGAGCTTGCTGGTCCTCACTGACTCATTTCCTTTAAGATGTAAACATCAAGAAATTCAACTTTCTGTTAGTTACAAAAATCCACAATCCATATTAAATTAGCCCATAGCCTCTGGACAGTAATTTGACCATTTTTGAGCATTCGTCTGACGCACTCTCGGAATATGTAAATATAAAATTAACTGACAGATTACAATGTCCTGTAGGCTCGGTCTTCTCAGTCCTCCTACATTCAATGCTCACATTTGAACAAGTGAATTATATTTCATCACAAATGGATTTTTAAGATACATCATAAACAAAGGATTTTTGCTCCCTTTTTCAACTAAACCATACATTTACGATGTAGGGTAATACCTTATATCTCTTACAAGTTGATTTAATGATTTTTCTTCATGTAAAACTTCATTTTTTCTGCTTTAAAAGTCCACTGTGTGACATACTCCCCACCAACCAAGTTATGCAAACATAAAAGGTTAAGTACCTTCCACCAGAATAAAGATGCTATACACATAGCAAGGCAAATCCTCTTTTTAGTAGACTCTGGTCATAGGTCTCCGAGCCAGAATTTTCAAGGGGATTTCAAAGGAATCTTGTTACACAAATACAATTTGCAGAATATTCTATGTCTAGTTTGCTTTAGTGTTTGCATGAGAAGTAAGTTCCCTTTCCCTTATGGGAGGGAGGGCTAGACATGAGACAGATTCTGAGATTTCCCAAGGGAAATCCTAGGTGGGGAAATAAACATAAGCCAAATTCTGTCATTCAGACAAAAACCCTGGGTGCAAGAATGAACTATAGAGTTACTTATAGAGAAAATTCCATGAACAAATCCAGTTCATGGGAACCCAGAGCTATTAGTCTAGGCAACAAGTTGCATTTCCAGCCTTGTTTTGGGAAGCTTAACTAGTTAATGACTTTAAATAATTTTATTCATTGCCAATGAGAACACTATAAATGTAAGTAAACGAAAATGTTGGGGTTTTTTGTTTTTCAGAATGGACACAGCTGAGACAAGACAAATAATCAGGTGGCTTCCTTGAGAAGAATCCTCACATTTTCTTTTCTTGGGAAGAAATATCTCATTGGGAGAAAAAGGATCTGATTTAGCTATTAATTCTTTGCCCCTCATACATGCTTCCTCTATTACTTTAGCTTGCTATTTCCATCTTAATGACCCTATTGGATGTTGAATAACCATCTAGGCAGGATTTAGAGACTTTGCCATCTACTTTTGGGGTAGCCTAGACTCATGGTATACCTAAATTTAATTTTGGGGACTTTGTTGGATTAATCTAGGTGGGAGCAAAGAGACAAAGAAAGAGAAATTGATACTTTGAGATTAAACCACCAGGCTCAAATCTCTATGTGAGCCAAAGAGAACCTGGGCAGTGCCCTGGCTATGGGTGACATTTTTAAAGGTCTTTTCTTCAGCATAACAATCTTCCTAACCAGACTCCCCCTTCGCCACCATAACATCAATGCATGTCTCATGCAGTATTGATTTAATAGCCCTGACAATGCTTCTGAGGTGCTGACATAACTTTCACTCGTCTGGATTGTGGCCAGAATTAGGCAAAAACAGGGAATTTATAAGACACCAAAGAGGAGTGTGGACACATTTGAAGGTGAATGGAGGAGAGAGAAAAATGATGAGTGGTTCAGAGTCAATCCATCCAAGCCTTCACATTGGCCACTCCTACGTTGTGTTTCAGTAGCAAGGCTGTGAACCCTCTTGGGGCTGAGTCAGATCCAGGCGTAGGTAGCAATTGCAGTGAGATAAATGAAGCAGTAAAGGAACCACAACTGTTCAGCAGTGAAGCTGATCAAGAAACAGAAATAAGAGTGTGCAAAAGAGGAACTATAACTAACCCTCGGCTGATCTTGCTCTGGGGAGAAACCAGCTGCCTAGAGGCAACTCAGTGTCACTTGTAGAATACGGTAAATTAGATGACTTGGATCCAAACCTTACCTGTGACAGTACTAGCTGTGTGGTCCTGGGCAAGTTAATTAACTTCTCTGAGCCTCGGTTACTCATTTGTAAGATGAGGAAATTTAATTACATGGTCTGTAAGGTTCCCTACAGTTCTAAATCTGTGACCCATGATTAATGAACCTAGGGCTACTTACATTACTGCAAAGAAGGAGACACTAGAGACAACAGATAGATAGATAGATAGATAGATAGATAGATAGATAGATAGATAGATAGATAGATAGATGATAGAGATATAGCCAAAATAAATAATCGAAGGTCAAATAATATGAATAAATATTTCTAAAAAGAATTATCAATTATTAATAGCCTTATGGGGACATGGTCAGGCAACTTTTGGAGGACTACTTTGATTGCTGAGTGGAGGATAGATGGGAATGGGGAGAGATTTAAGGTAGGAAGACTAACCAGAAGGCTATTGTAGTAGTTCAAGTATGAGGCAATGAAGACCTTCATCTGAGGATCTGCACCAGGGTGATAGCAGTATCCAAGGATAGAAGGGATCATGTTGGAGGACTTTTGGGAAGGTAGAAATGGCAGGACTTGGCAACAGTGTGATATGGGTGGTGAGGAAGTGAGAAGACAGGGAGAGAAGAGTTGAGGATGATACCTATGTTGCAACCACCAACAAAAGTAGACCAACAAGAGTAAAATCATACCATTCAGAAAGGGAGAGGAGCAAAGAGGAGAAAGAGCTAGTGAATGCTGGATGTTTGGTTACCCCTAGAGCACCTACTAGTGTTAGATGGTGGGGATGTACACTCCCTCGACACTTGCTCTACTCCATGCTCTACAGTGCCTCCTAGTGGCCACAGCATTTATCGCAGTTACCTGTATTGTGTCAGCTCCCTCATAGATCATGAGTTCTGTGAGGTCAGCCTTGTGTCTTATTGAAATCTTAAATCTCCCCCTAAAGACTGGATATACCACTACACATACAATGTTTGCTTAATAAACAAAGAATTTTCATTTCTTCTAAAACCAAACCCTTTTAATTATATATCATTTATCTCCAAAAGTAGGACCCCTCTCTTAACTCCAAGATTCAATCAACAAATATTTGAATACCTACTATGCATACTAAATGTACATAGTGTGGCAGGTTCTACCAAACCGGAAAGTTTTCAAGTACAGCCCCAGAAATAGACTGTGTGTCTACTATCTCAGGACCAGCTTTAATAAGTACAGAGAGACTCATCACTAAAGGGTTGGTCCCCAAGAAATGAGTTTGTTTTGATTACCGAAACTCATGGACACAGTTTACTGAAAACATAGAGGCTCCTTAATCTTTGTCAACAGATTGAGTGCCCATACATTTAAATTAATTATTTATTTTACCTTTGACTATCAAGGCTTTGGCCATTAAAAGAAAATTGGTGTTATAGACCTGAAGGATGACCCAGTGTTTAGAAGGACTAGACAAGATGATAATCAAAAATCAAAGTGAAAAGAACAACAGTTTGGGTCCTTTAATACTGGGAAGGAATGAAGAAGATGATCAGGAATCAGTCAGCAACCCAGTCTAAGTCAAGCACATCAAAGGAAAAAAAACTGGGATCAAGGCAATAAACCTAATATTCAAGGCTTGCTAAGAATTGCTCGCTCATATATATCACTCTCTTGATATATATTCTTGACTCTCGAGTCAGGAACATTCTTTGGCACTGGTGCAATCATAGGGCTCTACAGTGATGGTAATTCTTCCCTTCCTAAGGTTGTCCCTGCCATTAACACAGAGACTTTCAGAACAGATTACCATTAAATGAATGAGTGAATAAATGGGTAGAAATGGGTAGAAGAATCTGCTAACTTCCCCTTCAACATAAGCTGTGTTTCCCTGCCAGGGCAAAGGAGCAGAGATCCTTAGAAATCCCCACCCAATTAACCCCTGGAGATCACCCAAAAGCCTTCATAGAAGTCTCTAATGGGAATAGTATGAATTCCACAGGCCCAGTGGATTAAGCTGAGTTTCGCTTTCACAGCCTGCTCGTATTTTCTCTTTGCTGGTGTGTAATTTGAGCAGTTCACTTTAATCTTTCAAGCTCAAGGGTAGATAATTTAGGGCTTGTCCAGTTCTCTCAGAGGTCAGCCCTTGCTGACATTCAGCTTATGCTAAATGACTCTTACTAAGAGGTTGCGAAGGTTCTTTGTCAGGAGAACAGGGGAATGACAGGAGGAGATAATCCTGCCTTTTGAAATCCTTCATAAAGCATGATCTGAGAAGGTCTGATTCCTCTTGACCATGAAGGCAAAGCCTGACACATCACTTGATTTTTTTCCCTGTCAGGAGATAATTAAATTCACCCATTGTGGGGCTTATTAGCATGTCATTAATTTGAACACTGAATGATAATTTATTACTAAAAAGGTGAAGAAAGTGATTTGTAGAATTATTTTACACCTAATTCCACTAACTGGGAGAAACTCTTATAGTAAAGGTGGTAAGAACTTTGGAGACTAGTCAACCTTCACCTTAGATAAAAGGAGAGGAAATGGTGGGCACTGTCTGACATCCACACGAAATTTTAGGAAATCATGTTTCTTTTTTTAAATAAGTTTATTTATTTTTAGTTTTCAACATTCACTTCCATAAATTTTAAATTTTCTCTCCCTCCCTGTACTCCCCCTCCCCAAGATGGCATGAAATCCGATATAGGCTCCACATATACATTCCTATTAAACATATTTTTACATTAGTCATATTGTATAGAAGAATTAGAATGAGTGGGGGTAACCATGAGAAAGAAAAACATAAAACAAAACAAAAAAGAAAATAGTCTTCTTTGATCTGTATTCAGACTCCATATTTCTTTTTCTGCATGTGGATGACATTTTCCATCATGAGTCTTTTGGAACTGTTTTAGGTCCTTGCATTGCTGAGAAGAGCCAAATCTTCCAAAGTCAGTCATCACACAATCTAGTTGTTACTGTGTATAATGTTCTCCTGGTTCTGCTCACTCCACTCAGCATCAGTTCATATAAGTCTTTCCAGGTTTTTCTGTATAGAAAAACATGTTTCAAAGAATTCCAAGAAAGAGTAAATGAGATCCAATGACCTGAAATTCTACAGGAAAAGTCATCTCTGGAGGGACAAGAAGCTCCAAAATATGAAATCTGGCAAACAAAAAATAGAAACGATTCTGAGGAAAATTGTTCATTTTTAAAAATATTGACCTTATAGTATAAATGATTATCCTGGTTCATTTTATTCTGTATCAGTCTTTCTGCAGCTCTTTAAAGTCATCTATTTCTTCATCTCTTACAGCATAGTAGGGACTCCATCACATTCATATACTATAGCTTATTTAGCCATCCCTTAGTTTCCAGGAGAGACTGATGACCAGTTATGGGGGATACCGCAGAACGGATGCTTTTAAAAAAAACATTTATTTATTTATTTTGAGTTGGACTGGATGATCTTGGGGCAGCTAGGTGGTACGGTGGATAGAGCTCTGGCCCTGTAGTCAGGAAGACTCATCTACCTGAGTTCAGATCTGGCCTCAGGCACTTACTGGTTGTGTGACCATGGGCAAGTCCCTTAATCCTATGTGCCTCAGTTCCTCATCTGTAAAATGAGCTGGAGAAGGAAATGACAAACCACTCCAGTATCTTTGCCAAGAAAACCCCAAATGGGGTCATGGAGAGTTGGACAATACTGGAATGACTCAACAACAATGACAACTGGATGATCTCTGGGGTTCTTTCTGTGAGATTCTATGAGCCTGTTGATGCACAGTTATGCATTGTAGCTTCACCCATTCCCAGAGAGGAATAGCAATATGATACTTTCAGGAGTAAATTACCACTCTCCAAGATCTGTTGTTGTTATTGTCCTTTATTTATTTTTCACTTTGATGTCTCAGATGGCATCATGAAAAGCACATTGGACTTTGGCATCTGGAGATCAGATCATTAGATGACTATGTGACCTGGTTTCTGTCACCTCTTATATGATGAAGGATATTAGTTGTCCTACCCATCACACAGGGCTACAATGAAATAAATGGATATGATGGTGATTTAAAGAGTCTAAAATGCTCTGAAGTTTGCAAAATGCTTTACATATATTATATCATTTGACTCTCACAAGAGCACTACTAGATAGGCATTGCTGGTATTATTAACACATTCTACTTGTGAGGAAAATGAAGGTTCAGAGAATGTGAACTGCGTGTCTGTGGTCACACAGTTGGTGAGTGGATTCAAACTCAGGTCTCTAAAAATCACAGAATTTTACAGAATCGTAAAGGACGTTAGCAGCCATCTAATTCAGCCCTACCAGGAAGGAATCTCCATTTTAAAAAAGCAAACCAGTGGTCATCCAGCCTCCATTTGGAGATATCCAGTGAAGGGAAATCCTTTTGGACAGCTCCAATTATTGGAAAGTCTTTTCTCTGACATCAAGTCCAAAGTTGCTTCTTTGTAAGTTATGAAAGTAGAGATTTAAAACTGGAAGGGATCTTAAAAACCAGTTTACTCATTTCACAAATAAGGAAATTGAGGTGCCCAGAGGTAGTCATGAGCTAATAAATGTCTGAGGTGGGATCTGAACCCAGCTCTACCTAACCTCGAGTCCAGAATCCTATTCGTTATACCATATTTCTCTTCAGTTCTATTCACTCACTGATCCAGTTTCTGCCCATTTGGAACACACAGAACAAGAATAACTCCTCTTCTACATGACAGATCTTCAAATACTTGAACACAGGTATCATAATCCCTTTGAGTCTTCTCTTCAGGTTAAATGTCAGTCAGTCAGTCAATAAATATTGATTGTATCTACTATGTGCCAAATGGTACACTAATCACTGAAGATACAAAGAAAGGTAAAGGATAGTCTCTGCTCTCAAGATGTTCACTGTATGTGGAGGGAGATAACACATGAATAACCATGAACAAACAAGCTATCTGCAGGAGGAGCCTGAAATGAAGGAGGGCACTAGAATTATGGGGGATGGGGCAGACATCCTTACTTTAGTTGGGACTTGAAAGAAGCTGGAAAATGAAAGGCCTTTAACCATGGTGATATTCTTCCTCTGGATAGTTTCTGGCTTATCAATGTCTTCTTAAAACTGTAGTACCCCAAACTGAACAAAATATTCTAGATGTGTTATGTCTAGGGCAGAAGACAGAGGTGATATCAGCTCCTTGTTCCTGGAACGTATGACATTCTTGAAGCAACCCAACACTGTATTTTTTTTTGGCTTCTACAGCATATTGTTGACTCAAATTAAGTTTATGGTCTTTGAAAGCCTCAAGATCTTTTTTCTGTCAAACTGTTGTCTAATCCCTCCTCCTCCTCCATCCTGTACTTATGGAGATGATTTTTTGAACCAAGCATAGGACTTTACGTTCATTCCTATTGAATTTCATCTTATTAGATCCTACCCAATACTCTAGCCTGTCAAGGCTGTTTTGAATCCTAACTCTGTCATACGGTATGATAACTATTCCTTGCAGTTGCGTGTCATCTGATGAGCAGGCCATATATGCCTTTATACAAGTTACTAAGAGAATCAAGCACCACAGGACCAAGTATATATCCCTGGAGCACTCCTCTAGGGGCATCCTGAACTCTTTGGCTCTGGTCAGTCAACCAGTTCCAAATCCATCTAATTATATTACCACCTAGTTCATATTTCTCCCTCTTTTCTATGAGAAGAGTGAAACTGCTTAATCAAATGCCTTGATAAAATATAGGTAAATCTATATGCAACAGTTCCCCAACTACCAGTTTAGAACCCTATCTAAAAAAAAAAGAAGTAAGATTAATACAACATGATCTGTTCTTAATGCAGTTTTGCTGGCTCTTTGTAATCAATCATTGTTTTCCTTTCTAGATTTTCACAAACCATCTTTTTAATGATCCATTCAAGAATTTTCCCAGGAATTCAAGTCAGGTACATTGACTTATGCTCCAGACCTTTGCTCGGATGAATCTGTAAAGCCTTAGAGTTTTTTATGATAATACATATAAAAGTAGATATTGTAAGTGTCATCTCTCACCAGCCTAAACATAGTCCACCAGTTCTATTCTCTTCCCTTTTCTGAAAACAAGGGATATTTCCCCCTCTCCAATCCTGTGGCACCTTTCCAATTTTCCATAATTTTTCAGATATCACTGACAATGGCTCAGCAGTCACATCCTCAAAGGATATCATTCAGTTTAGTCAGGTGACTTGAATTAATCACCAGCCTTCTTGAATCCATCATGATCTAAGTAATCTCTGCCTATCTCCTTATTTACCCTGGAAATCAGTTCCCTGTTAGTCGTTTTTCTTCTGTCAGTTCCAGTGCAAAGGTCATCCATTCTTCTTGCCAGATCACTTAGAAGAAAAATTAAAATTGAGCTCTCTCTTCTTTCTGTTGTCAGCCATTATTTTCAATTCACCCTAGTGACTCTTCTTTGAGCCTCCTTTTTGTCCCAATAGAGAAAAAAGCAAACATAAAACCTACCCTAAACCCTGTTTAGTGCTCATAGCTTCTCTCTCCAGCTTCTGTTCATTCTGAGCTTTAGAACCTTGGACAGTATTTTTTAAAAAAAGATTATGCCACCCTGCTGCCCTCCCTTAAAGTCTACTTTCTGTGTAATCCTCTTTAAAACCTAAGTTGGACTTCCAGGGGTAGAGCCAAGATGGTGAATAGAAAAAAACACTTAGCTGTACTCTCCCAATATTCCCCTCCAAACAACTTTAAAATAGCACATCAGATTGAATTCTGGAGTGTCAGAGTCAACAATAGATCTGAATGAGATATTCTTCTAGTCTAAGATAACATAGGAGGTTAGAAAGAAAGTTCTGTGCAATAGGGGGGTTGGGAGAGGATGGAGGTTGGCCCAGAGCCCATGTGGGTGAAACACCAGTGGTGGAACTAGGTGATGGAAACAGAAGTAGCAGCAGCTTTGGGAACTCTTAAGCCAGAGATAGTAAAGGGACTGGAAATTGGTCAGAAAGAGATTACAGGGCACTCCTGGGCTAGGATTGGATGTAGGACTAGATGCTGTTTAGTAACTCCAATACCTATACCCACTTCTGGGTCATAGTTCAAGGGCAGAGAGGAGCACTTTTGATCAAGAGGGAGTGGGAACCCTGAGGGGCAGTTGCCTATACTCATGTCTGGGTCACAGTTCAAGGGTGGAGAGGAGAACTTTCAGGGGAAAAGAGTAGAAACCCTGAAGGGCAATATCATTTCTAGGCCCAAGGGATCAGGGACCCTGAAGAACAGTATTATTTCTGGTCCCAAGGAGAAAGGGCCCTGAGGGATGGTGTTGATTATAATCCCAAGGGATCAGGGGTCCTTCTTTGATAAGAACCAGAGTGCAGACCAAGAGGGCACTGACCACACCTCTTCCTATATCACACCACTTTGAAAGAACTGAAAACTTCCAAATACCAAAAACTAGCTCTGAAAACAGCAGTGCGAAAAAAGGCTAAAGGTTGATACAGTGCCCCTCCTTCTCCTATGCTAGAAACAGAGCCCAATATTAACATAAAGTTCTAAACCAAAAATAACAGTGGAAAAATGAGTAAACAACAACAAAGAAGAACCTGACCATACAAAGCTGCTGTGGTAACAGGGAAGATCGAGACACAAATTCAGAGGAAGACAATGAAATCAAAATGGCTATAAGCAAAACCTCAAAGAAAAATAAATAAATAAGCACAGGCCCAACAAGGATTCCTGTAAGAGCTTTCAAAATAAATGTCTTCAAAGTCAAATAACAATGGCAGAGGGAAATCAGATAAAGAAATAAAAGCAAAGGAAGAAAATTATGAAATGAAAATTTTGCTGTTGATCAGTCATTTCAGTCACATCCAACTCTTTATGATCCCATTTGGGATTTTCTTGGCAAAGATACTGGAGTGGTTTGCCATTTCCTTCTCCAGCTCATTTTACAGATGAGGAAACTGAGGTAAACAGGGTGACTTATCAGGGTCACATAACTATTAAGTGTCTGAGACCTGATATGAAGTCACGAAGATGAGTCTTCCTGAATCTAAGCTTGGTGCTATCTTCTGAACCACCTAGCTGCCTCCAGAAAGACAATTAACAGCTTGGTAAAAGAGATTAATGGGCAGCAAGGTAGTACAGTGGATACAGTGCTGGGCATGGAATCAGGAAGACTCATCTTCATGAGTTCAGATGTAGTCTCAACACTTACTCTGGGCAAGTCACTTAACCCTGTTTGCCTGGAGAAGGAAATGGCAGCCCACTTCAGTATCTTTGCCAAGAAAACCCTAGTTGGGGTTATGGAGAGCTAGACACAACTAAAAATGACTGAATAAAAACCAAAAAGAGGCATGAAAATTATTTAATGACACTTTAAAAAAATAGAATTTGCCAAATGAAAAATGAGGTACGAAAACTCACCAAAGAAAATAATTCCTTAAAAATTAGAATTGGGTGAGTGGAAACTAATGACTCCAGGAAACTTTAAGAAACAATAAAATAGAGCCAAAAGAATGAAAAAGTAGTAGAAAATATGAAATATCTCCTTGGAAAAAAATTGACTTGGTAGACAAATCAAGGAGAGGTAATTTAAGCATAATTGGACTACCTGAAAGCCGTTATCAAAGAAAGAGCCAAGACATCCTATTTCAAGAAATTATCAAGGAAAACTTCCTCAGTGTCTTAGAAAAAAGAAGGTAAAATAGAAATTGAAAGAATCCACCAATCACCACCTGAAGGAGATCTCAAAATAAAAACTCTCAGAAATACTATAGCCAAATTCCAGAGTTCTTAGGTCAAAGTGGAAATATTTTAAATAGCCAAAAAAAAAAAAAAATTCAAATACTATGGAGCTACGGTCAGGAACACACAAGATTCAGCAGGGGCCATATCAAAGGAGCAGAGGGTTGGTTTGTAATGTGATAATCTGGAAAGCAAAAGAGCTAGTATTACAATCAAGAATAATTTACCCAGCAAAACTGAGTATAATCTTTCAAGGGACAAAAAATGATATTTAATGAAATAGAGAACTTTCAAGCATTCCTGATAAAAAGACCAGAGCTGAATAGAAAATTTGACTTTCAAATATAAGACTCAAAAGAATAAAAAGTTAATCAGGAAAGAAAAATCATAAGGAATTCGATAAGGTTAAACTGTTTA
>JAQQSZ010007538.1:0-13281 GCA_028646595.1 Phalanger gymnotis | reverse complement strand
CAGATCCAGCCCAGCACACGCTCTACAGCCTGGGCTTCCCAGACCTGGGGGCTATCCTGATTAATCTTATTCCATCTAGATACAGATTGGATGCCTCTAGTAGAATGTTAGCACAAGGAGGACAGCAACTGTTTCTTTCTTGTCTATCACCAGTGCCTTGCGCATAGTAGGTGCCTAATAAATGTTTGTTGAATTCACACACAGTAAGAGCCTATCCTGATCCTCTCCAACCATATTTTACCTTTATTTATTTGGGTACATGCTGTTTTCTCCTACAGAATATAAGCTCAATCAATCCACAAACATTTATTAAGCACCTACTATGTGCCAAGCACCATGCTTAGCTACTTTTAAAAAAATGATTGCTGTGTTTTGTTCTGTATTCTCAGCATCTGACATAGTCCCTGGCACCTAGCAGGTTTTTAAGAAATACTTGCTGACACTAACACACTGTTGGTTGAGTTGTGAACTGATCGAACCATTCCGGAGAGCAATCTGGAACTATGCCCAAAGGGCTATAAAATTGTGCATACCCTTTGACCAAGCAATAGGTCTTCTAGGTCTGTATACCAAAGAGGTCAAAGACAAGGGAAAAGGATCCATATGTACAAAAATATTTATAGCAGCTCTTTTTGTGGTGGCAAAGAATTAGAAATAGAAGGGATGCCCATCCATTGGGGAATGGCTAAACAAGCTGTGGTATATGGATGTAATGGAATACTATTGTTCCTTGTTTGTACACCACGTCCATATTTTCACTTTGTAGGATGGGACTGCCTTGTCCAGAGGAGACATCCCAGCAGCTTATCACGGTGCTCGCCCTAGCTCCCATCCCATAGTATTCTATGGTCACTAACTAATTCCTAGGCTCTGTTGTTTTTATGCCTCCGAAGAGCTCCAAGGACTTTCAGCATCTTCTAAATTTGGTACCCTGGGCTCAGGATTTGAACCTGGGTTCAAATCTGGCATCTGATACTTAAGTGCTGTATGACCCTGGGTAAGTCAGTTAATTTCTGTTTTTCTCAGTTTCCTTGACTGTAAATTGGAGATAATAAAAGTACCTACCTTCCAGGGCTGTTGTGAGGCGCAAATGAGATCATGTTTGGAAGGCATTTAGCACAGCCCCTGGCACATAGTAGGTGCTTAATAAATGCTTATTTCTTTCCTTTTTGGCCCCGCTCATAGCTCTGATACTTACTTTCGAAAGTAAACAGGGCTGAGCAGCAGACCATAATTAAAGGGAATCCTGGTTTGGGTCTGACTGGGCGTATTCACAAGTCAGGCGTCTGCCTTCATGACGAGCCTTCGTCATGGTGACCGGTCTTAGTTCCACCAAGCTTTGGGCGGTCACTGAGTCAGCTGTTGACATCTTCTTCCCCGTGTATTTCAAGTGTTCTGCATAACTTCATACTAAATGCTCGGATGACCGAGGTTTCTGAAAGAGGTGTGGTGGATGTAATCAGCACAGTAGCTGGCTCCTGGCTAGAAGGCTGACATCCTATAGCACTCCTAGGTCAGACGTACACAATTGTCCTAGGAGGAGACACATTCCACATCCCATTCTGATTTGACAGTTGAGGAAACTGAGTTTCAAAGAAGCTAAGTTCTTTGCTCATGATCAAAGCTGCTGGGGTTTGGTTCCAGATCTCTCTTGACTCTATGCTTAGTCCTCTTTTCATCCTGTCAGGCTGAGTTCCTATTTCCAAGATGATCACCCTCTCCTCTCTCCAGCCACCCTCCCAGACCCTGCTTTAGCTGATCGGTCTCACACACAGTCATAGAACAGGCAGGTGCCCAACAAACGAAGCCCAGGTTCACCCAATTAGAATGTAAGTTCCTTGAGGGGAGGGCTGGTTTTGTCTTTTTCATTGTATCCTCAGTGCCTGGCACATTGGCTGGGTCTGTGATTTCACTGGTATTGAAAGCCCTTGGTGAAGAACTTCCCATTGCAGATTGGCATCTTCTCTCCACCTTTTAGAGAGTTGTTGAGGGCATTGAGAGGTTAAGGGACCAGCCCAAGGTCTCCCAGCCAATATAGTTAGAGGCTTCAGCTCTCTATCCAGGATCCCATGCTACTTCTCTCTGGGCACATTGTTATTGAGTCATTTTAGTCGTGTTTGACTCCACAATCTTGTTGGGGGTTTTCTTGCCAAAGATACTGGAGGGGTTTACCATTTTCTCCTTGTAACATTAATGAAATGTGAAGATCTTCCTCGACCATTAATAGGCCTCACATGGAGCCCATTCAGGGAAGCTTGCTTAGGGGAGATTTGCTTGTAGGAAGGCTTTCACACCTTTTGTACTAAGTTGATTATGTGCTGAGTCACGAAGGTTGTGATGCTTTCTGGCTCTGAGAAGTTATGTATACTCTGAGCTGGTATTTTGCTTTGGAGACTCGCTTATGAGGACCTTTTGATTTCCTGGTCTGAGTAGCTGTATGTTCAGACCCCTAACTGCTCGGATGTAAAGGCTGTGTCGATCCAGTGGTGTATGTAAAGCGTATAGCAATATTGCTTTGATTCAGGCAGTGAGAGCCCTATCTGTTGGTCTTTGTGATTTCTCTACTTGTATGTTTCTCTGCTTATACTTTCTCTGAAGTTCAGGGTGCTGACTTTTCCTCCGAACTAGTGAATGTAATTAAAGAATATTGTTGACCCCTTAAAAAGCTATCTTTCTTAGTAAAGCAGATCAAAGAACCTGCTCTAGCAGGGCATCCTGAGTATGCTAGAGTGCTTGCTATTATACTCTGCCAGCTCATTTTACAGATGAAGAAACTGAGGGATAATTTTGATTATGGTTTTGTATAAACAAAGCCAATGCAACCAAGATTAGAAGGGAAGTAGAAAATTAGGAGAATATCTTCACAGCCAGTGTTTCTGATAAAGGCCTCATATCTAAAATATACAAGGAACTAAGCAAAATTTATAGGAATACAAGTCATTCCCCAATTGAGAAGTAATCAAAAGATATGAACAATATCCAGAGGAAACCGAGGCAAACAGTGTTAAGTGACTTGTACAGGATCACACAGCTAGTAAGTTTCTGAGGCCAGTTAATCTCGGTTTGCCTCAGTTTCCTTAACTTGAAATTGGAGATAATAAAAGTACCTACCTTCCGGTGCTGTCATGAGGATTAAATGAGATAATATTTGTAAATCCCTTAGCACAGCGCCTGGCACATAGTAGGCTCTTAATAAATAAGACACTTGCTTGCTTACATGACCATCCAGCCCAACCCTCTCCTTTTACAGGGGAAGAACCTAAGGGCCTTTGACTTGCCCAAGGTAACACACTCAGCTGTGACAGAGCTGGTCCGGGAACTTAAATCTTCTAGTAAACATTGCTCCTCGTTCTAGGTCAGGCCTGAGAAGGAGGGAAGGTTGGAAGGTTTTCTACGACCTTTCCTGTGCCAAAGGCAGATTGTGAACTGTAATTTAACACTGAACTCTGGTTAACAATAATAGTTCCTTGAAGGGTGGGGCATAAGTATCTGGGAAGCACCTTATTTCTGTAGTGCTTGCCTCATAGGGCTTTAATGAAGGCTTGGTGAATCAGACTGCATTGGAGTCAGTCTGGTGAGGTAGAGAATGTGGACCTATGTAATCAGAGGGTTGGAGGCTGGAGGGGACCTGTCATCTTTCTAATACAATTAGGAGTAATTAGAGGCCATTTTGTCCAACCCCCTCATTTTACCTAGGAGGAAAATGCAGCCAATTGGCCAATAAAGTCAGTCAACAAACAATGAGTAAGTGCCTACTATGCGGCAGGGATGGTGAGCTCCTCGAGGACAGGGACCGTCTTTGGAGGCTTTTTGTATCCCCAGTGCTTAGCACAGTGCAAGGCACACAGTAGAGGCTAAATAAATGTTAATTGGTTGTCAGTCACTGTGCTAAATGCTGGGGGCACAAAGAGAAACAAAAGACAGTCCCTTCTTGTAAGGAGACAACAGGCAAACAGATATGTACAAACAAGCTACGTATAGGACTGAGGAGATAATTAAGAGAGGGAAGGCACTGGGATTAAGAGGTATTGGGAAGGGCTTCCAGGAAAAGAAGGGGCTTTAGTGAGGGCTTAGTGAGGAAGCCTTGGATGCCAGGAGGGGAAGATGAGGAGGGGCAACATCCTGGAAACGGGGCTCCACCTCTTGGCTCCCCTCGCTCCATTAAAAGATTAATACCAGTGCCTCATCCTACAGGAGACCATCCCAGATTGGTCATTCACTAGTGTTACATTGTATTCATTTTGTGTCTCTTTTATTTTGTGGTCTGAGCATTGGTCTGTGCCTCTCCCGGGCCACCCCCTCCCCCATAGGATAATAGAAGCTCTCTGAGGGCAGACTGTTACTTTGGTCCTGCCACTGTGAGACTTGGCTGGTGCCATAAGTAGGTACTTAACAAGTGCTCATTGAATGAATGAACGAATGAATGAATGAGCAAATGAGTGAATGCACATGACTCCTTCTCATGAGATTCATGCAGTGTTGGAGGTTCAGCCCATGAGCCCTAGTCCAACCCCCTTATTTTTACATGTGAGGGAGAACTGAGGTCCAGAGAGGCTGAACCTTTAGCCCACGGCCACATAGGTAGCCAGTGTCAGTGTCAGGATCAGAACCCAAGGAAGTCTCCTGATTCCCAGTCTAGTGATAAAAAACAAAAACAAATAGCTTCCCCTTCCCTATAGCACGTCAAGGTTTGCAAACAATAACCCTGGGAGGGAGGTAGAACATGTGCTGCTCCTCCCATTTTACAGATGAGGAAACAGGCTTGTCAAGGTGTGATGCCTAGCTTAGCTTAGCTCATCAGTGTCTGGGGCAGAATTCAAACCCAGGTCCTTTGGTCCCAGAGCCAGTGCCCTTATTGTACTGTGCCAGTCTTCCCCAAAGGCAGGCATGAAGGGTCATATTTCCAAGGTGGGCATGTCTACAACCCTTCTAGGGTCCATTGGGAGGCCATCCTCACTCAATGGCCTTTGTAATTATGAGACAGCTCAGTGTGTATGAACCCAAACCACAAGCAGGAGTCATCTTCTTTACCGTGTCTCAGGCAAAGACACTTTTTAATCAGGTCAGATGGGCTTTGGCAGACACCCAGCTGCCAGCGTCACCTATTGTTTGTGTTCTACTCTCTCTAGGCCCGTTCTACCCGAAATGTTCTTGGACTTGTTGACTGACGGCTTCCACTGTTGAATTGCCCCAGTTTTTCAAGATCAACAGCTTTTATTCCTTCTGCTCAAGAAATCTGAACTGCAGGAATCAGGGCATCAGAGATTTCAAGGTGGAAGAGCCCTCAGAGGCCACAAGTCCAACCATTTCCTTTCATAGAAGGCAACTGAGGCCCAGAGGGCAAGTGATTTGCTTAAGGTCTGATAGAGAGGTAGTAAATGAAAGGGTGGGATTTGAACCAAGATCCTCTGACTCCAAAACTTCTTAAAAGGCCTCCAAAACCTACAAAACTCTTTCCTTCATCATAAAACGATTTATTAAAGGAAGTTTCCTATACTTTTAAGTTAGATAAGAACAGACCTCTTCCGTTTGCATGAGTACCCAGGACGCTTGTATCTGAGACTTAGAGGCCATCTCTTTGCTGTATTCAGATGGGTCCTTGGTCTCCATGCTCCAATACCTCTGTCTGAAGCCAGTGTATCCTAGGAGTACAAAGTCTTGGGAGCTCCCCACGTCCTCCTTGGACTGGCTACTTCCCCAAAGGTTACAGACCCCCATGGAGGCAGAGCCCCTAGGCCTGGCTGGCATCTGATACGAGAGGGAGGGAAGGTCCTCTGTGTCAGCCCCAAGAGATGCTTGTCTTTGAGGGGGGGCCCCCCACTCCCACCCCATACACTCTACTTGGGGTAGCTCCCTGGGCAAGAAAGTTCTTCCTGATGCAGTCCCACCGCCTCTTATTCAGGTAAGGTTTACCTTTCCACAGCCCAGGAAATCGAATGTTTAGCCAGATTCCCTGGCCTTACATAATCATCAGAATGGAATTAATATAGGATTTGAAGGCAGACTCAGCAAGTCACTGAGCCTCAGCTGTTTCATCTATAAAATGGGGACAATAATAGCCTCTATATTACAGGATTGATGTGCAAATCAAATAAGATGATGTATATAAAGTACTCTGCTAACCTTTAAATCATATGGATTGTGAGATATTATTATCATCTCAGAAACAAGCCCAGTTTAGTGTCCCATCACTTATAGACTCTGTGTGGGATGAGATTTTCAAATAATAGAAGAGACATCTTTAGGAGCAACAAAATAAATTTATTTTACAAACCTTGCAAGATTTGGGCACACCTCCATAATGGAGGAAGTGAGGTAAAAGGGAAACTGCCTTAATTTATACCCTTACTGAAAAGATTCCCACCCACCTCTATCCCTTTTCACCATTGGCTGGGAGGTGGGCTTACAGTCTAGATGCAAAAACTAGAAAGAGGACCAAGGTTGATCCGGTCCATTCAGGTTTTCCCTGTTGGAACTCAACTGCCAGGGTGGTGTCTGAAAGTCTAGGAGAAGAAATGGGATGGGGTGGGGGAGGACAGACTTTCCTGGAGCAGAGAATAAATAACTTACAGGAAGTTCATTATCTTCTAACATCCAAGAGGTGGAAGGGCATGCCCACAGCTCCAGGCCTTGACCTTCCAGAATCACAAGGCCAAATCCCAAAACCTCTCCTACTCCATTAGACATACCCTGTGAAGTATTCACAATTATCTGTCCCATGCAGACTCCATTCTCTTCTGTCTTTTAGAAGTCTGGACAACCGTGACCCTCTTCTGGTTCTGTGGGACACCCCCTCTTCTCCAGGATCTTTGGAGCATCCCATGGACCGGTTCTTTCAGGACTCAAGAGATGCATTTCATTCAGGTCAATGACTTGAACGCGTCCTCAGCGGCAAGGTGTTCATTGACCACATTCTTCCTTCCTGTGGATATCGACTCTCTAAACCATTGTTTTGTTCTCTCTAGGCCAATGATCCTGACATGTTTGACCTTCTCTTGGTCCTCAGTCATTACTGACTCATCTTCTCTGTCCTGTCACTTCTTGGCATCTCCTTTTTCCCTGATGTAGCTTTAAAAGCCCTTGCCATTTGGCTGCCAGGAGTTCCTGCTCTAGTTCCAGTGAATTCTGTTTTCAATGCTTCTGATATTATTCTTAGAGCACTGAGCCTGGTGTCAGGAAGACCTGAGTTCAAATCCAGCCTCAGACATTAGCTGCATGATGCTCGGCAAGTCACCTGACCTCTTTCAGCCTCAGTTTCCTCATCTGTAAAATGAGGAGAGTAATAACAACAGTTGCCATACAGGGTTGTTGTAAGAATCAAATGAGAGGCCAGATGTTTATAAAGTGCTTTGTTAAATGTTAGCTATCATCATTATTATTAACTCCATGCTTTTGTTTTCATGCTCTGCTACCTTGTTTCTGTTCGTGCTTTTGTCACCTGCACGTAACTTTTTAAAAGTTTCACTTGTGCTTTTTGGTTTTACCTCACATTCATTTCCAAATCTGTGCGCCAGGCACTGTATAAACTCTTTACAGATGATATCTCATTTGGTGCTCAACTCTCCATCACACAGAGGAAGAAACTGAGGCAAACAGAAGTTAACTGACTTGCCCAGGGTCATACAGCTGGTAAGTGTTTGAGGCTAGATTTGAACTCAGGTCTCCCTGCCTCCATCATTCTCTGCACCGTGGGGCCCCCTAGCTGCCTCTCCTTTCCAAAAGCTGCCTTTGCCAAGCTTGCTCATTATCATTACACACTATCCAATTTCATTGTATTCTTCTTTCCAATTATGATTATCTAGGTTGTTTCCCTGGTTCTGTTTCCTTCACTCTGCATCAGTTCATACAAGTCTTTTCATGTTCCTTTGAATTCCTCAGTCATTGTATTGAAGAAAAAAAATACGAATACTATACTTTGCTTTTAGGCCCAAGTCTGCCAGAAGCAATTTTACTTAATGTAACATTCTTCTAAATCCAAGTGTTTCCAGCTTAGAGAGAGAAATATCCAATCTGTTATAGTAGCCCTGTGCCCTCAGACATCTTTCTTGACCTCAAGATGATTTGAAGTAACATGTATAGGAATCTAGGGGAAGAAAAATCACAATATGTTAAAATAGAGTTTGGGGCGAACATTCCTGAAGATTAGACCACCCTCCTCAAAGAGTCAGGGGGTCTCTCTCAGTTACAGGATAAAAGTCCTGCCTGTATTACTGAAGAGGCGCTTTCCTTAGTTGGGTCTCAGGCCAATCGCTCTAGTGGACTGGGAAGGTGCTGCTTTGAACAAGGCAGAGGTGCTCTTGGTTCAAAGCTGGGTTTCCACATTAATCCAGTTCCCTAATAAAGGCTTATTGTTCTTGGCTTTCTGCCAAAATAGGGAAATGTCTGAGAATGTTTTTGAGATTAGAGAAATATTTCCTCCTTACTGTAACCCTGGCCACCCTGGCCACCCTGGCCCGCCCCTGCCCAAAGGCCAGGTATATTACATTTCACCCCTCCCCTCAGTTGTCTAGTCTTTCTGCCATTGGCTCAAGCCGACCAAACACATTCCCCAATTCTAGGGGGCCCCAGCAATCCAATTCCGTTTAACCATTTGTCAGTCAAATTAGCTTTTACAAAAGAATATCTTCTTCAAAGGGATGGCAAGAACAAACATATAAATATTCATCCCCCTAATACCTGTGAAGGGCATGATCTCCCTTATGGCACCTCAGACTCTGGGGAAAGGAGGAGGATAAGGTTCACTGCTTACCTCCATTGCTACATAGCATGGTGCCATCAGGTTCTGAATCCAAAACCCTTCTGGACTCTGCTCCTAGCACCTTGGTTTATGAAGGTTTTCCTGCTGGGGCAGCAGCAACATCTGACCTGGAATCTGCCTCCTAGATCAGGTGGCTCACGACCTTGGGTCCCGGGAATCTGCCACCTGGACCTATAGCTGAAAAGGATAAATGGAACAGACCCAAAGCACAAATCCTGAAAGGGGAAGAAGGAAGCTGGCCCTTCTCCCACAGCCAGCTTATTGCATGGTGCCTAAATCCTACCCTGGACACTGCTGGAAAGAGACGGAAACAGCCTGTCCCTTCCAACAGAAGGAGTTGTTTCCACCCCCCGGTAGGGTAGCACAGAGCATCTTCTCCCCAGTCAGGTCCTTGCCATCTCCCCTGTGGATGCCTCCATCTGAGGTGATCTACATGTGCAGTAAAACCCCATTACATTAATGTTGCCAGAGCAACTTAAGCAGGAAGCTTTCGATAGGTTTCTACAATTGTTTCTCATGGTACAATAATATTCCTTTATGTTCACATTTCACCGTTTATTTATTTATTTAGGTCATTTCACAATTGGATGGATACTTACTTTCTTGCCCCTTCTTGGCTACCATGGACATGGCTTCAATCTGATCTGGTGGATGAATTCTCTGTGCTTAGACAATGGTCTCTTAACAATTCCCTTTGTTTTTTCCTTTTCAGTCAGAGTGTCCAGTTTGGGTCTTCAGAATTTCATTCCTGAGAGTTTTCAGTCCTTCCTAGTCTGACATCCTGTACAGAATTTGAGGCTATGGGTTCATGCTGACTCTTTCTTTGAACCCTTTGAAATCTGCTCTCCTCACATCTAGGAAAAGTTTTCAACTATGTCTGCCTCTCTTTTCCTTCTCCACCATAAACTTGAAGATGGAGTCATCGCTTTCTCTCGAGGTTGGTATTATTTCTACCGCCAGCAACTGGTTCCCTCCTGTCTATAAGAATCAAATCTAGAAGAGAATTTTCCCTTTTTTTATTTTTTTACCTTTTGAAGAATGAACTTATCATTAAAGCAAGATGAGGCCACAGGCATTTGTTTCCTATGTGCCAGGCACTGTGCCAAGCGCTGAGGGTACAAGTTCAACAAAAAAGAAAGATAGTCTCTGCCCTCAAAGAACTTACATTCTAAGTGGGGAGGGGAAACTGAAAAGCAGATGAGGAGGTGGTCCCCACATGAGGGTGTGATATTGAATTTTGGGAGGCTGGAAGGGAATCCAGAGATGGCCAACCTGGTCCCTTCTTCAAAATGGAGGCCCTGAGAACTCACCCACGGGAAAAGTGCTGAGTCAAGTCTGAAAGTTATCAAATGCTCTGCTCTGGGCGGAGGGAGACATCCTGCATATGGCCAGACAGCTGAGGGCCCCCCCCCCCATTACTGCCAAGCACAGATATCTAAGAGACTTTGGACCTATTTCCTGAGCTCCTCATGTGCTTCTGCTTTCTGCCTGCTTTATCTGTCCCATCTTCTGGTGACAATATTGTTTCTTTTGGCCTTGGTTTATTTCTGTGCACGTGCTCTCCACTGTTCTTTCCATCTCTAGGGTATAGATTTTCCACATGACTATAACCTCCTAATATCAACGTGACTCTTCACCTTCTCACCTCCACTTTGTACCAACCCTGTTTCTTTTTCTTTTAGTCCTGAGTCTGCTCTCTCCATCTCAGTGACCCGTTTTGTTGTTGGTCAGTCATTTCAGCCATGTCTGACTCTCCATGACCCCATTTAGGTTTTCTAGGCAAAGATACAGGAGGGGTTTGCTATTTCCTTCTTTAGCTCATTTTACAGATGAGGAAACTGAGGCAAAGAGAGTAAGTGATTTGCCACACAGCTACAAATTGTCTGAGACTGGATTAGAATTTGGGAAGCTGAGTCTTCTTGACTGGGGGGGGGGGGCTCTGTGCACCGTAGCACCCTCTAGCTGTCCCTTCAGGCCCCATGCTCTATGCACTTTGCCATCTACCTGCCTACGATGATACTCAGGATGTCGAATTGGCATTGTTGAATTAGCATCTCTAGTTAACTTTCTTTTTAGCCACAGTTCATGCATTTTTGTATAGAAATCTGAGGCCATGCATTTTATTGTTGCCTCCTCTCTTGTATTTTGTTCGTGGAAAATCTGGGCATCTTAGATGCTGTCCTGACTTTGTAGCTACTGCCTAGACCTAGAGTATGTAGCTTGGTGAGTATGCAAAGGTAATTTACTTCCTCCTTCCTTTTATTATTAAAGCCATTTTGATTACATTTGCAAGACGTCAGGTAATTACACTTGTAGGAAGACTGAAGTTTTTCATTGGCCAATCAATCAGCAGGTACTTTTAAATGCCTACTCTCTGCCATTAGCAAAGCAAACAGGCTTTGTGGTGCTGTCATAGACAGATAATAAGGGAAGGAATGTCAGCTGGGCCAGTGGGTGGAGCACATGGACCTTGCCCCCTTAGCTTACCTCTTCTGGCTGTAATCCATTTTCGGCTAAGCCAGAGAGGATCCTGGGAATACCTAAGAGTATCAGAACTCTAAGTGAGACAGTTACCTGAAACATAATATTTGATTACAACCATGTCACAGGGATCTGAGGGTGCTCTGCCTGCTTTTGTTAGCTGGGTAGGGTAGCTAGGACCCTCCTAGGGAAAATCTCTAATCACTCTGCTCTAGTAGATTGAAAATGAGAGGACCCGGCTGCTCCTGAAAGGATGGGCTCCTGGGGAGTGATGCCCAGAGAAAGCCAGCACCAGACACTGTCTTCTCATCCAGCTCTTACTCATTTTCCCTTCTACTTTTCCTTTTGGCCTCTTTAACCATCTATCAATAGCAGCAATGAATGTACTACCTAAAGGCTGCTAAAGTCTTCTGTTTGTGACCTAACGTGTTTTTATTTTTTGCAATCCTTTCTTTTTTAACTTAATTTTTAAAAATTCTGACCTCAACAACAAAATAATATGAACATTTCCACATACAAGGCAGAAAAAAAAATGGATCGTAAAGGAAGCCATAAAACCTCTTAACGTACTGTTTGCTTTGCTTTTAAGTGTTTAATACATTTAACATGTAACTTTCAAGGCTATTTGGTTTGTCTGTGTTTCCTTTTAGCCTTCATCCTGCTCTCTTCTATGCATTTTAAATAAGTGATTCAATGACTTTCTTGGATAACCCCATCATGAGTCCCTCTCTGCCCAGGCCTAACCCCCTAGAAGTAAAGGAAAACAGAATCCTACTGAGAAATCTGCATAGTCATGCACAATAAACTCTCACATTGTCTGTGCCAGAAAGGAATGTCTCAGGCTGCATCTTAAGTCCATCACCTCTGTCAGGAGGAGTCATCATAAGTCTTCTGGAATCATGGCTGGTCATTACATGAATCAGAATCTTTAAGTCTTTAAAAAATTGTGCTTGACAATGTTGTTACTGCATAAATTGTTCTCTGGGTTCTGCATCCATTCATGTAAGTCTTCCCAGCTTTCTATAAAGCTATCCCTTTGTTACTTCATACATACCATAATATCCTACTACATTCCTATGCCATAATTTGTTTATCTATTCCCCATATGTTAGATACTCAGTTTCCAGTTCTTTGCAATAACCAAAATAATCATTGCTAACATTTGCATAGTGCTTTAAGATGTGCAAAGCATTTTAAATATTATCTCATACGCATGTATCTATGTATAAGTGTTTGTATATATCTGTATATATATGCATATGTCAAGAAATATCCAGATTACATTGTAGCCTTCTGGGGGGTGGGGGGTGGGGGAAAGAACAAGGTTAAAAAGTGCACAGCAGAGAGTAAAAGAAAACACAAGGAACTGAAGAAAAGGTGGGAGATTCTCAACACAAGGCGTATTATTTATCATGCAGGCTTCCTTGGAATGAAAATTTATCATCATGTATTTTGAATCCTCTCCTATGTTCTGCTATGCACATGACACATTTTTTTTTCTTTCTTACTTTATATGTAAGTTTATGACATGTGTTTCCACAATCCGGCTAGCAGCTTCTGTGGGGGTGTAAGATCCACCCCCAGCCAGCACCCAGAAAGCTGCCAACAGTGCTGATTCTTTTGATCTGCTTAACTAAGGAAAGCAAGGTGAAGGGGTTACAAGCTTACTTTAATTCAGCACAAAGAAGAGGAGGCCAACCCCTGGTTTTGTCAACCCTGCATCCTTGCTCCTGAGGCTCCACAGAACCATAGCCACTCCAAGTACAAAGAGCAGTCCAAAAACAGGGAAACATTCAACCAACCCAGTACCCCAAAACACCATACTTTCCTGTTAAAGGCAGATCCTGACCATGACTATGCCATTTGTTTTAACAATCTGCCTTCTTTGGAGCTCTTTGCCACAGCAGTGGTGGCGCGCGTGACTCTGGGCCAGCCCTTGTTCTGAGCTCCCAGGCTGAACCTAGATGTTGGTAACTATGAATTGTATTGGGTCTGTCTGTTGATGTTTGTAATTTGTTTGTATTTTGCTCTGAAGTTCAGGG
>JAQQSZ010007537.1:0-13281 GCA_028646595.1 Phalanger gymnotis | reverse complement strand
CATATACACACACATGTATACACATAGACACACATGTGTGTATGTATATATACACAGTATGTATGTATACATATATACACATACACATACATACACACATATACACACACATACACACACATGTATACACATAGACACACATGTGTGTATGTATATATACACAGTATGTATGTATACATATATACACATACACACACATATACACACATATACACACATGTATACACATAGACACACATGTGTGTATGTATATATACACAGTATGTATGTATACATATATACACATACACATACATACACACACATATACACACACATATACACACACGTATACACATAGACATACATGTGTGCATGTATATATACACAGTATGTATGTATACATATATACATATACACATACATACATATATTATATATCTGGTATGTCTTTCTCTGATTTCTGTTTTGTTATTATTTGGATAAATGGATTTCTTTGCTACACCATGTGTGTTCATCCGACAATTAGTATCATGGAACTGGGAAGGGGTCACACATTGGATATAAAGCTTGGATACCCCCTTCTCCCTAGAAATGACAAGGCAATCAGAATTTAGAAGAGACCTGATCATATCCCCTAGATGAACAACGTTTAAGGAAACATAGAAATACTTCTGGCCCAGTACCCCTTCTCTCTGAGGAGAGCAGAGTGGTGGCCTCCAGCCCCAACCTTTTGCTTCCCCCTCCTGGCAGGAATGAAAGCCTCTGTTGAAGAATAATAAGAGGGGAAAAGAGGCTAGAGATGTATATTCTGCCTTTCTTTGAGCCACATACAAGGGCAGGCCCTTTGCCATGGATGGGCCTCACTACACATGTAGAACCCCACTCTTACTCCTTAGATTGACTTGGAATGGTTAATTTAAGAGAAGTAATATACTTAAGAAGGAACATTGTTTAATGGAGAACCATTATGGGACTTGGGATTTCTCTCTGCAGTGCTGGGTTCTGGTACAAGCTGAACTTTTACATCACAATTTAGTCTTTTGGAATATGTAAGGGAAAAACGTGTGTGTGTGTGTGTGTGTGTGTGTGTGTGTGTGTGTGTGTGTGTGTGTGTGTGGTGGGCCTGGGGATCCAGAGGTAAAACTCCCTCTACCAATGCAGATTGGCAACTATTTTTCTAATTTGTGGTTTTGGAGATTTAAATAAGCCACTGAATGTTTAAGTGACTTTCCTATGGCTGCACAACTAATTATACATCTAACGTGTATCAGACACAAGACTTGAACCCTGATTTTTCTGACTATAATTTGGCCCCCAACACTGTGCCAAGCTGCCTATCACTTAGAGGCCTTATTAAAATCCATTTATTGATGGGAGTCGTTCTGCGAAGTTTGGATTCAAAGGGCCACATTCGAGGACCTAGAAGGCCACGTCTATGGCCTTGAGGCTGAAGGTTCCCCACCCTTGACTTAGAGTATTTTAAGACCCATCAAATCAACCTCCAGGTTATGTTTCTATGTCAAAATTAAAACTGCTTTTGCAGAATGACAATCCATTTCTTCCTTTTTATCGCAGTTGGCTTTGGAAAAGGTACCTCTTACTACAATTATATCCTTTGATCTGTTTGACTATTTGACTTCAGATTCACAAGAGAAACACCCACATGCATTTTAAGACATAAATCTAGCCACGTTGATGCCTTAAGCAGTGTATTTAGGGTGTCTAAATTGAAGAGCCCAAAACGGATTTTGTTGACCACCAAATAAGGTGATGGAGCATGTTTAAGGCATCTCATTGACTTTGTTGTTGTGTCATTTCAGTCATGTACAACTCTTTGTGACCCCATTTAGAGTTTTCTTGGCAAAGATACTGGAATGGTTCGCCATTTCCTTCTCCAGTTCATTTTTTAGATGAGGAAACTAAGGCAGACGGGGTTAAGTTACTTGCCCAGGGTCCCACAGCTAATAAGTGTCTGAGGACAGATTTAAACTGATGAAGATGAGTCTTTCTGATTCCAAGTCTGGTGCTCTAACCATTGTACTACCTGGCTGCCAATGCATCTCATAGGTCAAAATAAATTGACTCCTGTCTAATCCATAACTATGCTAGAAGACATCATGACAGAGTAGTAGTTAGAACAATAGAATTTTTAAAACTAACATTTATGTAGCACCCCAAGGTTTGCAAAGCACTTTACACATTATATCTCTTTTGATTCTCCCAATGCTCTCAGGAGGTAGGTGTGTTGATTATCCCCACTTTCTAGATGAGGAAACTGAGGTTGATTATGGTTAGGTAACTTGCCCAGGGTCATATAGCTAATAAGTGTCTAAAGAAAGAGTTGAATGAACTTAGATCTGCCTAACTCCAAGTCCAACACTCCATCCTCTGTATCACCTAATTGTATGTGATTGTATATAAGCTCCTCGGCGGCATGGACTATTACGCCATCAGTTTTGTCTTTGTAATTCTAGGATCTAACCTAATGTCTGTCATATGGTAAATATTTAATAAATGTTTCTTGAACTAGAGTTAAATCTGCACTCTCATTTTCTTGATCTTGTTGCAAAATGTATCTCTCCAGCTTAGTTTTTTTTCTTAAACTGTGGATTGTGAACCCAATTGAGGTCTTAAAAAATTTGGCAACAGTAAAAGGTTTCTGAATGTGCAATGGCCAAAATTTAATTCAAAGTCAAATGCATAATGAATCCAAGGTATTTCTGGCAGGGCTTGCCTGTGTTCAAGCAATTTCACTGTAGCCTTGCTTCTAAACACAAAGCACATGCATGTCCTTGGGCCATGCAATGCTGGCAAACATTGCCCAAATGCAAAAAGGGGTCCAGAGTGGAAAAAAGTTTAAGAAGCCCTGTTTTCGCTCCCTCCTACCACCAATTTCTTACAGCAGCAAACAGGTTCAAATAAATTGTCAATTTAAATCTGAAAATAGATTTGGTCTTGTATTCTATTCTGAGTTCTTATTGCAGTATGAAAGTTACCTTGGCTTCTTGAAGATGATGTCAATGAAATTTTAGCAGGTTCTTTTATGTTGGAGAGGTTTTAGATAGACTTTCATTGATCCTCATTTTCAGTAGATTGGACTGGGTAGTTAATTCACCAGGATCAATCTAGATAAGTACAGAACAACTCATTTTCAGTAGATTAGATTGGGTGGTGAATTCTTGTACCACAAAAACTAATAAAATAGAGAAAAGTTTTTTTTTTTTAATGGTCATCAGTTTTGTGGGACGCTTTTGCCCTTCACCAGAGACTATGGGAGTAATGGTGGAAGGGGATGATAAAGGCTAAGTATCTCAGCTCTTCATGGATTATGCTTTCAAGTAAAGAAAGAAGTCAAAAAGAAAGACAAAGAAAGGAGTTGTTTTCACTAAACTCCCCAAAGCAATGCAAAGCTTAATTTCATAGGACAGTTAGTTTCCTTGGTTCCTTTCTGTGTTTATAATATGTATATGAGAATATGATTCAGGATTCAAGAAGGAAAGATGTCAAAACTGTTTTTGATGATCAGAAGCCTTATACCTGCACATCACAGGAAATATTCTTTTCAAAAAGAGGTTTAAAAGCCACTAGATATGGTTAGCACTAAGCAATAACACACACATACACACACATGATGAAATTAATCCCTTACTCTCTGGATTTACCTTTCCACCTTGCCCTTTTGAGGGTACCTTCTCCCTCTCGTTCCTTCTATAAGTTCTCTTTTGTGTGTGTGTTGTCTTCCCCTGTTAGAATATAAGCTACTTGAGGACAGAGATTGACTTTTTAAAACTTATTTTATATATTTAGTTCTTAGCACAGTACCTGGAGCATAGTAAGTGTGGAATACATAGTAATCTTCTGAAGTTAACTATCAATATATTTGGTGTATATAAATTAAGAATCATTTCTCAGCCACTTATTGTCCCCTCTACCATACTCAATTCTGTCTCTTGATATTTTTGGACTCAAATTCAACTTTATTTGATATTATTGCTGCCATTCTTGTAGTTATACAATATATTTGGGGCCAATCTCTTTGCTTTATCTTTTATTTTGCATTAAATGCTTTTCCTTGAAGTGAAACGGATAATGTTTGGTGGTTCCATTTGGTAACTCTTTTTCTTTTGATAAGGGAGAGCATGCCATCATTTTGATTTGTATTTTGGCATTTTGCTTCCCAATTTGTGTGCAATATGCTGTTGGGAGGAAGTAAAAGTTATCTTATTTTTTTAAATGATTATTTTAGTAGAAAACTATTATGTGAATTGAATTAAATTTCCATTTTGCAATCTCCTTATCTTTCCTGACGCTGGAATATCTTTTTGACAAAATTAAGACTTTTGCTTTTGTGTCACCAGCTGCTTCCCCACCCCCCAACCATTTTTTTTGTTGTCGTTTTCATGTGTTTGTTTTAAACACCGTTTTATACACAAATATGGATATTTTGAACTCATAATAAACACTCTAAAATTAACCATAGTTTGGTCAATTATACTTCCAAAAGTTTGCTATATTATTTACAAATCTTAGCAAGATTTAGAGTATTGCTTTTAAGAACTTACCTTTATGTTGACATAGAATGCCTCCCACTTGATCAATTGATTAATGAATCATGAAATATTTACACTATGATAGGTAATGAAGATATAAAGACACAAATGAAATAATTCATGTTCCCAGGGAGTTACATTCCATTGGGGGAGACAAGCACGCATGTATGTAGTATATACAAAATAAATGAAAGCTTTAGTAGTTGAAGGGCATTGGCAAGTGGGAAGATCGAGAACATTATCATGTAGGAGGTGGTGCTTAAGCTGAATTTGGAGGAAACAAAGGTATTTTAAGAGGTAGAGGGGATGAGGAAGTGCATTTTAGGTATGGAGGACAGCCAATGAAAAGGCAAAGAGGTGGGAGATACATGTGAACAGCAAGATGGTCTATTTCACTGGACTACAGATTGTGAGAAAGTGAATAATGTATAACAAGTTTGGAAAAGTAGGTTGGGATGAGGGCATAAAAAGCTTTGAAAGCAAAAGAGAGAAATTTATATTTGATCCTAGCAGCAATAAAGAACCAGTAGTTTACTGAGTTGGACAGTGATGTGTTCTTCTGAAATCCCAAATTATTTGAAGTTGTTCTATATTCTAAATATATTGTTTTGTTCTGCTTATCCATTAACCCATTTCTTAAGTTTTATTACATCCTAGATTTGTTCTTCCAATTAATTTTTGTTTCATTAATTGATTTTTGCTTGACTGTATTTATTATGTCATTTGCTGCTTCCGCTCATCTTTTTGTTCTATATTTGTTCTATATTACATACCATTTTTGTTAATTTTTCCTTTATTTCTGAATTGAAGATTCTTTTTAATTCTTTTAAAGTAATTATTATCAAGTTTGTTTTATCTCTTGATAGGTTTTGAATTTTTAACCTTACTTTTTTTAATGACCAGATTCACTAGATGAGTAGATCATGAGAAAGCTATAGATATTAGCACATAATTTGAGAAAAAAAAAACCAAATACTATTTGTCGTTTTGGACAAGATGAGGGTCTATTGAGTAGTTCAATTAGGTGGATTAAGAACTGGCCAAAAGGATAGACTTGAGGATCTATCCTTGGTATGTATGTATGTATGTGTATAAATATATACATACACATATATGCATATACACACATACACACATATGTATGTATATGTGTGTTTATTTATCAGGTCTTGGATTAAAGCATGTATGATGTGCTTAGAAAAAGCTTTCTTATAACACAAAGATAGGAGGAAAAGCCAATGCCGATAAATATTCTCTCTCTCTCTCTCTCTCTCTCTCTCTCTCTCTCTTTCTCTTTCTCTCTCTCTCTCTCTCTCTCTCTCTCTCTCTCTCTCTCTCTCTCTCTTCTGCCTCCTTCCTTTCCTCCCTCCCTCTCTCTCTCTCTAGATTCACAAGGAGATTGACAGGTAAGGATGTTGGGCTGATTCTTAAAATATGAAATGTATTTTGGAGCATTAGGTATAAAGAATGCCCAATGAAGAAATGTTTCATAAATGCATACTAATACATGCTTTGCAACTTTTATTAACATGTGTTCTGTAACTTGAATCTGATAGAACTGCCTGAAATGTAAAAGGGATAATTGTAAAACCTTGTCCCATGGATGAAAAAAAAATCACTTCATAAACACAATATGGGGGCAGGAGGAGATGTGACTAAATAGCAGTTTGAAGAGAGAGGAACTGTGACCTCATCCTGCATCAGCAGTGTGAAGTGAAAGTCCAAAAAGCAAATGCAAATTAAATCTTCATTAAGAGACATGATGCCCATTGTATCCACTTTGGTAAGATCATGTGTGGAGTATTGTTTATAGGTGTGGATGTAATATTTTAGGAAGGACACTGATAAATCAAAGAGTATTCAGAGGAAGGTAAATTATATGGTGAAGAGCCTCAAGATCAGACTATGTGAGGAAATGGTTAAAGAATCTAGGAGATGTTTATCCTAGAAAAGAGAAGACTTAGGGTAAGCATGATAATGCTGTAAGAGTTATGTGTTCAGTTGCTAATTCTATCAAGATGGCTTAGCTTATGGCTCTCCAAGGGAGACCTCGATTGCTTTCTTTGTGGGGGATGGGGTGGGGTAGGAAGACAACTTTGCTAGCACTGGAGCAGCCTAGTGGGGAAGGGATAGACAAGATTGAGGGCCTCCAAGGCTGGGCCCTCTGTCCTCCAACCTTCTGTCTCTAAGAGTAGTATTGGGATAGAGTACAACTGTCTACCATACCTTGAATATTTATAGTCTATGGGCCCAGTACTCTGAATGGGAGGAAAAAGATTCATGCCTCTTCCTCTGATCACACTGGAGGGGACGATAACACTTAGCTTGTATTTTCTAGCTTAGAGACCTCCCACCAAACTAGTTACACAGAAGACTCTTGAGAATTGCTAATAAAGTTTTTGATTAGGAAAGTTATACAGATTAGAATGGACAAAAGATATGTAAGAATAAAGGAGTTTTTTAACTGGGAGGAAAATAAGATCTGAGTTTGAACCAAGAAAGAGAAAGATGTCATTGATGTTTTCTTTTAGTACTCTCTAGTATTACAAGCATTGGAAGCCAAGAAACATGCCTACATTCCCTACATGCCTGTGGCTCTGAGGGCTCCTAGTAGCCATTTGAAAGTTTACACTTGCCTCTTGTGTCTGCCCCTTTTAAAGTCCTGCAACAATCTTTGGAGAAGAGAGTCCTTTTCCCCTCTTACAGGCACAGTATTCTCAGTGTTTTCTCAGCCAGTCAGGAGTCATGTCCCCTCTATTTACTCAGAATGAAAGTCACTCAGCTTCCCCTTGGGGAAAAAAATCAAACAAACAAACAACAAAAAAAGCAACCAAAAACTGCCTCAGACTTAGGAAGAAGCACAAGGAGGAAGAAATAGGTTATTTTTCTTGATCCTGAAGGATGGAAGTAGGAGTAATAGCTAAAAGTCAGTATAAGACAGATTTCTGTTTCATGTAAAGAAAAAAAAAACTTCCCAACAGTCACAGACATACAAAAGGGAGGTGGCCTACTCCATGAAGAAATGAGATTCCACCTACAAGATGTCTTCAACCAAAGATGGATAGTAATTTGTTTGATATATTGCACAGGTATGCCTTTTATTAGATAGCCTCTGATGTCCCTTCCAGCTCTAACAATCTGTGAGTTTATAATTCCTCTAGAAATAGGTCAACATGCATTTAGAAAAAAAAATTATTCCTTTAATCCTACATTATGATGTCTGAATTTGTCTTTGGACATTGGGTCACTATGTTGGTGATGTAATGTAATCTTTCCTTGATGGGTTAGGAGGAGTCTTCCCTGCTGGCTAATGAAATGGAAGTGTTAAGGGCACTTTCTAGCTATTTATGATTAAGTAATTGTGGAAGAAAGATGTGTAGACCTTCTTTCCCAAATAGAAGCTATTACTCTGGAATATAGGACAGCTATTTCAGGGAAAGCCCCAGTCATGTTTCATTTCACTCCCAACTCTCCTCTCCATACTCCTCCATCTTGCCAATAATCTCATATCTTTTCCTTCTCCCTCCGTCCTACCTCCAGATCTAGAACCATAGACCATGATCGAAACAACTCTGTCATTGTTCCTGGATGGGGCCTGTCAAGCTATTCCCGTAATACCATTTGACCAAAGTACCCTTCCCTGCCCACCGTTTAGTCTCCTTTTAGTGTGGTCACCTCAATTAGGATCTGAGGTTCTTGAGGACAATGACTGTCTTTGGTTTTTGCAGATATATTGCGGCCTTTAAAACAGTATTTGGTATATATAGCAATAATAAGCACTTAATGATTTTTTTTATTTATTTAATCACTAAGTGCTTGCACAAAAGCTGGAGACCCCTTTTCCTTTATTGTGTATAGTTATATATGGGTCAAATTCTATCATTCCCAGGGAAAGTCCTCTATGGGGACAAATTGAGTCCAACTGTGTTGTGCCATGGGAAACCCTGGGTAATTCACAAGTCTAAAAGATAATAAGAAGCACCTAAGATTGAAGTAGGTCCTTATAAACCCAGAACTTCAGTTATAGGCCACATGATTTAACTTATAAATTGTAAAGTACAATATAGAGTGAATAAGTATGTGTGTATACGTGTGTGTGTATATATATATATATCTATATACATCTCTCTCTCTGTATATATATGTATGTATATATACATATATATACAGAAAGAGAGAGAGAGAGGGAGAGGGAGAGGGAGAAAGAATATAAATTTGTGATTTCATTCATATAAGGAATTTTGGAATTCCACTAGAAGGAATGCCCTCCATCAATACAGATCAATACCTTCTCTTCAGCTTAGTCTAGAGAGTTGTTGTAACCATGGTTATGTGCCTATGGTCACATTGCTTGTACCTGTCAGAACAAGGATTTGAACTCTGATCTCTATTCATAATATCCTCATTTGGTATTATTTTAATTATTAAACAACATTATTGCTTTGGTTTTTTTTTAAATTTTTTAAAATTTACTTATTTTATTCTGAACTTAAGCTATGCAAGCATTTTCATAACATCATAGAATAGAAAAAAGATGATTGTACATGAAACTACATATCTATTACGTACAATTTGCTATTCATATTAAATATATAATGCTATCACAAACTTTCTTTTTTTCCTTTTTTTCTTTCCTCCCCCTCTTGCCCTAGAGGTGGCTACCATTAGATGCAAATTGTATATGTATGTGTGTGTGTGTATATACATTGTATCCATCTGTTTATCAGTTCTTTCTCTGGATGCAGATAGTATCTTCCTTCATAGATCCTTAATTAATTTGGGCATTTATAATAGTCAAAATCACTTAGTTGCTCAAAGTTCTTCTTATACAAAATTGCTGTTACTGTACACAATGTTCTTTTAGTTTGGCTCATTTCTCTCTTCATTATTGCATGCAAGTATGTCCATGTTCTTCTCAGATCATTGTGCTCGTCATTTCTTACAGCACAGTAGTGTTCCATCACTATCATATACCACAATTTGTTCAGCCATTCTCCAAATGACAGGCCTCCCTGCAATTTCCAGGTCCTTGCCACTACAAAGAGAACTGCTATAAATATTTTAGAACACAGAGGTTCTTTTCCTTTTTCCCTAATTATCTTTGGAAACATTGTTACTTTGTTCTATTTATGATATCTTTGTCTTTTCCATACATATGCTTTGAAAACATCATGTAAATTTGAATCAGAGCTGTCTAAGATTGCCCTATGTGGCAAACAGGTAGGCATTAACATTTTTCAGTTACTTTATGAAGATCGAGCTCTGGTCTGCTGGCACATACATCTAAAATTATGATATTGTGCTCTCTCTGACTCTGCCTCTGTCAGAATGTTTTTCGATCAACAAAATTAAATGTATGGTATTACAAAGGAAACCAATTTTAGTTAAATACAGTTATAAAAATATTTACAAAGCAGTTTATGGATACAAGATTAAGAACTCTTGTCTAGGACCTTTTTTGTGTTGTAGAACCTCAGATTTTTGGTAAATCTTCCTAGCAGAGTTATCCACAACCCTGCTGGCCTTTCTTTTCTTCTCTTTCCTGATCCCATTCTCATGTCTTCTTTGTGGGATGGCCCACTTTGATCACAAGCCAGGCAAGCACTCATAATTGGTCACCCACTGAGGCTCAGGCTTCCAGGATTTTGTGATGTCTTGCTTATTTGAGGAGTGGGACGGATGGGAGTAGCCAGCTATAACTGTCTTCTTCCCCTCTGGAACGTTCCATAGTTTCCTTCCGTTGACAGGGTGGTTCATGCCTGTCTGTGTTCTCATCTGAGACTGAACCTGACTCCAGTTTAGCTCAACTTGTCATCAGCCTTTATGGTTATGTTGCCCTCCTTGCCTCTGTGCCTTCTGGCCAAATATAACTCTCTAGAGTCACTCTAAACTTAAGAAAAGGGCCTCTTCCTACAGCGGATTGTCCGGCTTATGCGCAGCTGCACCGCCCCCCCCCCCCCAAGTTTTTTCTGACCTGATTCCATAGAGCAGAGGTTCCCAAAGTTATTTGGCCTACTGCCACTTTTTCAAAAATAAACAAAGAGAGAAATTGCTCCGTGCCCCCCCTCAAGAAATTAACTTTCTTTAACCCTTTAACAGTTTTTTTTAATTTGTGTCATTTCAAAAAATTATATATATTTTTAAAAAGACACATCTTAAAAATGTATTGTAAAGTTGTGTTTTTTTTTCCTGCATTGTAATTTTGATGGCACAATATTCTGTCATGTAACCATATAGTATCATATTGTAAACAAATCATTATGCATACATATTCCTACTGATGGACTTCCCAACAATGCATGGCATGCTTTCCTGCCAACACTTGCTTGGTAAGACCTGTGAGCAGACTTGAACACCGATTAGTTATAACTTGCGTTTTGCGTGTTTATTTGGAAAATAATGTAATCATTGTGATTTTCTGTTACACAGCAGATGAAACTTGTATTAATAGCATTTCAAAGTTTTCTTCTCTTCTCTTCTCTTCTTTCCTTATGCTTCCTTTGCCCCCTTATTTTTATTCAATGCCTCTCAATTGCACCTGAGGCTACTACTGCCTCCCTAGATCATTCCAGGTCTTCCCGGGGTGGGGGTATCACCACACCCACTTTGACAAGCTGTGGATAGAGGGAAAGTATTTCAGTGACTTGAAAACTATCTGGATTTGGAGTCTGTGGGCCTGGGTTTGAATTCCTGCTCTTCTACCAGCTACTTGAATGACCTTGGTCGAGTCACTTAACTTTATTGGGAATTAGTGTAGTCATCTGTAAAATTGCGGGGGGTTATTCTACATGGCCTCTAAGGTCCCTCCCATAGATAGATAACTAGATAGATGGTTATATACTAGATACGTAGATAGATGACGGATAAGTAAATAGAGCATTCATTAATCATTTATTATATTAATATATTATCATGTTAATATATTAATCACTGTTATATTACATTTATTATATTACTATATTCTATATATGATATTAATCATTTATTTTATAACAGACATTGTGATCAGTGCTGAGGATACAAAGAGAAGTGAGAAAGACAGTTCTTGCCAATAAAGAGCTTATGTTTTAATAGGTAAGGACACCATATAAAGGGGATCCTGAGAGCTGGAAAGCAGACGATGTGGTATACATATATACACACATACATTTATAAATATACGTGCATACATATATACACACATATGTATACATACATATATACACACACATCTCACGTGTATACATACACATGTGTATATATATGTTGGCATGACTAGAGACATCTGGAAAGTGCTCTAAATCTCAGATGATCCTTTTAACCACAGAAATAAGTGTTATCACTCATTTAAGCTCAGGCTTCTTATCAACTGTGTCACAATGTGGATGCATGTGGAGTTTCCCTACTACAACAAAAAGGAACACCAAGTAAGTCCTTGGTAATAAATTGGACCTATTAACTCTTTTGAGTCTTCAGATGACCACTTGCGCCATTGTTCTGGAGTTCATTCTCTATTGTTAACTCTCTCTCCCTCTTTCTTCTACATGAAAATCTTGAATCACATAGGTTAGACTAGTGATTTGCCAAGTACCACCCCAGGAATCCTGAGATTCATCAAGACCCTTTTCAGAAGTCCATAGGTCAAAAAAAATTTTAATAATAATACCAAAATATTCTAATTTTTAATATAGTAAATATCTTTTAAAAATTAATCAATTCCTAACATTATTTTTCTTAAAAAATCAAGTTCTAAATTCTTTTCCTCCAGTGCCTCCCGTACCCATGAGAAAGTAATATCCTATCAATTAAACATTTGAAGTCATGCAAAATGTATTTCTAATAATATGATAAATATTGATAGAAGCCATGTAAACAAAAGTTCTTTGGGGTCTCCAATAATTTTTATGAGCATAAAGACATCCTGAGATGAGCCTATAACATTAAGGCAGAATTCATGATTTTAAAGAAAATCATGAATATGCCTGAATGGTCCAGAATCACAGGATATAAGGAATTCTCTTAAGTGGAAGGCAGAGGAGTTAAGGCATTTATTCAAGCTCCAAAATAGCAGACCCATGGACCAGTGTCCTCAATTTCATATCCTGGCAAGAACCTTCCAAAACCAATATGCCCATCTCACAATAGTGACCAGGAGGTTACAGAAAAATATTATGGCAGCAAGCCAGGCCCCAGTGCTAGGACCCTCCAGTAAGAAGATTACCCACTGGCTTCAAGCCCTTGCTCAGCACTCTCCAGTGTGCACAAGAGTCAGTCCTGCTTTTAGTAGTGCCTGCTGCTGCTGTTGCCACTTCTCCTTCTCCTGCCTCCACTACATCTTAATCTCCAAGCTTTGTTCTCTCCTTATGTATAGTCACCAGACGTCATCCCATCGACTAGAACATCATCTGAGCAACCAGAACTCAGGCACCTACCATTGGCTCTGGTCTTAGCCACTCCCCCTAGGACTCTGAGAGCTCTGCCATGAAGCCTATTCAAATGGGTGGGAAAGATCTTCTCATTTACTGATTGCCTTTACAGAGCCAAAATTTGGAGAACTTCTTGAATAGACTAGCTAAAATTTCAGAAAAGCACAAATCTAAGGGCAAAGGACACCAGAATTGTCAGTCTACATTTCTTTTTACTTTTGAACATCTATTTTTTTAAAACCTTGAGTTCCAAATTCTCTCCCCTCTTCCCTTCCCATCCACCCTCCCTAAGAAGTCAAGCAATTCAACATGAGCCACATGCGTATCATTATGTATAACCCTTC
>JAQQSZ010007536.1:0-13281 GCA_028646595.1 Phalanger gymnotis | reverse complement strand
TTTAAGCTCTTCCATGGCCTGAGACCAGTTCATGTTTTTCTTGGAGGCTTTTGTTGTAGACTCTTTGACTTTGTTGACTTCCTCTGGCTATATGTTTTGGTCTTCTTTGTCACCAAAGAAATATTCCAAAGTCTGAGACTGAATCTGGGTGCATTTTCGCTGCCTGGCCATATTCCCAGCCAACTAACTTGACCCTTGAGTTTTTCAGCAGGGTATGACTGCTGTAGAGTTAAGAGAACTATGTTCCAAGCTTGGAGTGATGTGCCAGCTCTGCCACACCAGCACTCCTCCTTCCTCAAGAACCCCCAACCTGGACTGGACTTAGATCTTCAGCAGGCTCTTCACTCCTGCTCTGATCTGCCCCTTAATTGCTCCCACCAGGTGGGCCTGGGGCCAGAAGCAACTGCAGCTGTAGTTCTGTAGCTGCCCCACCTCCTCTGCCCCCTTGGCGGTGGCCGAACCCATGAACTCCTTCCACTCCAACAGCCTTTCCCACTAACCTTCTCTGATGTCTTTGGTTTTTGTGGGTTGAGAAGTCTGGTAACTGCTGCAGCTCACTGATTCAGGGCGCTAGGGCATGCTACACCCGGCTCCCGGTCTGGTCGATCCGCGCCGCCCACACTGGGCTCTGCTCTGCTCCCAGCTCCGTGCGGGATAGACCTTACCCAGAGACCATTTAGGCTGTCCTGGGCTGGAGTCCTGCTACCCTCTGCTATTTTGTGGGTTCTGTAGTTCTGGAATTGATTCAGAGCCATTTTTCATAGGTTTTTGGAGGGATTTGGCAGGAAGCTCACGCTAGTCCCTGCTTTCCAGCTGCAATCTTGGCTCCGCCCCCCAGAGCAGTCTAAATTACTTTGGGAAGAATACAAAGATCTCTTTCTGAACCCAACATTCCCATGAAAATAAAAGCCTGTCATTTGAATAGTATCTTTTTTTGAATATAGTGATATATGGCATTGAGATGTGGAACACTGTTGCTTGCAAAAAAAACTAACAATGAATATTACAGAGATGACAATGAAAAGAAAAATGATTAGTTTTTGTAAGTTGTCCATCAGGAGAATTAAAGGATGTTATCAAGAATTATGTGGAAAGAAGAAAAAATGAGCTGATGCATAGAAAGGGCAAGGCTGGGTAGTCAGAGTCCTTCTGGTGTCAGGAGAAATAGACCAAGGTCTCCTGCACATTAAGTAGGCTCCCTATTAAGACCTTTGGGGAAAACAAGAAGCAAAATCACATAAGATAACCAGGATTGGATGGGTTTGAATCTGTATCATTTGAGGCAGATCATTAATCCATTAGATCACCCCTCCATTTGAGCGCTGCACTGAGTATTTCTTTTTCCTGACTTTATATTAGAGCTAAAATTTCTCAAACTATGTCAAATAACAGTATTGACAATGGACATCTATTCTTTACAACTGCTTTATGCTTACTGAAATGGCCTAGATCCATTGCAGATAATGTTAGGTCTTCATTTTAGATAGATACTATGTAAGATATTGGGCAGCTAGGTGGCACAGTGGATAGAGTATCAGGCCTGAAATCAGAAAAATCTGAGTTCAAATATGATCTCAGATACTTACTAGATGTGTGATGCTGGACAAATCACTTAACCCTTGTTTGCCTCAATTTCCTCATCTGTGAAATGAGCTGGAGGAGGAAATGGCAAACCACTCCAGTATCTTTGCCAGTAAAACCACAAATGATGTCATGATTGATCAACAACAAAACGTATTAAGGGAAACATACACTTAATCGTATGCTGGTGCTTTTAATCAAAAAGAACATTTTTTGTCAAAAGATTTTCTGCATCTATTAATATAATCATGTTATTTTAATGATGATGAGGATGGTAACAATATCTCCTATGTATATAGTGCTTGCTATGTGCCAGGCACTGTACTAAGGACTTCAAAAATATTAACACATTCTGTCTTCACAATAACCCTGAGAGGTAGTGCTATTATCATCGCCATTTTACAGATGAGGAAACTAAGGCAAATAGAGATTAAGCGACTCGACCTAGGCCATAGAGTGACTAAATATCTGAGGTCAGACTTGAATTCAGGTCTTTAAGTCCAGTGCTTTGTCCACTGCCCCAAATAGTTGCCTTGCTGCAATTTTTATTCTTTTTATCAATGTAGTCCATTATGTTTACAATTTTCATGATACTGGTTATTTACATGATCTATTTCTGTTTTTTTTTTGTTTTCTTATTGGAGGGGGGAAGGCAGGGCAATTGGGGTTAAGTGACTCACCCAAGGTCACACAGCTAGTAAGTGTGTCAAGTGTCTAAGACCAGATTTGAACTCAGGTCCTCCTGACTCCAGGGCGGGAGCTGTACTCAGTGTGCCACCTAGCTGCCCCAAATTTAGAAATTAGTTTTTAGTGTCCTTTTTCTGGAGTGGGGAAGGCCGGGTAATTGGGGTTAAGTGGCTTGCCCAAGGTCACAGATCTAGAGTGTCAAGTGTCTGAGGCCAGATCTGAACTCAAGTTCTCCTGACTCCAGGAATGCTCTATTCACTGCACCACCCAGCTACCCCTGCATTTTCTATTTCTTGTTTTATTAATCTAGTTATATTATATTTTTTATAAATGTTTCGTTTGTTATTGTTTTTAGTCTGATATAATTGAGCAAAATACTTAGACTTTCTAATAATTTGCTGTATTTCCTCTTATGAGTTTTCTTTTTTCACTTTTGATAATGGCAATTGGTGTTTATTTTCTTTTTGGTCATATTAACTAAACTATTTTCTCTTCTATCAATTTGTTTCAAAAATCCACCTCCTACATTTATTTATCAATTCAATAGTTTTCTTGATTTTAAAATTTCTGTTTAGCTCTTCTTTGGTTTTTGGAAGTTCCACTTTGGTGTTTCATTGAGATTGTTTTAAAAATAAAAATTGCATGCCCTATTCATTGATGTCTTCATTCTTTCTCTCTTTAATTGATAAAAATATTGGAGGTTAAAAAATTTCCCCTAAAAACTGCTTTGGCTATATCCCCAAAGTTTTGATATTGTTTTAATTATTTTAATTTTAATTTCATTGTTTTAATTTTCTTTAGTGAAATTTCCTATTTTTTTCTATGATTTGTCCTTTGATGCACCAGTTCTTTAAGGACTAAATTATTTAATCTCCACTGAAGTTTGAATATTTTCTTCAAAAAATCTTTATTGGTTATAATTTATGTTATGAGCAGTATATGATCTAGTTAATATTTCTGATGTTCTGTATTTATGAGATTTTAAAGTACTAGCCTAGGGTCAATTTTTATAAAGGTGCTGAGATTTATGTATATTCCTTTCCAATCTCATTCAGTAATCACCAGAAACCCATCATACCTAATATTTCTAAAATTATATTCAGATCACTCCATCTTATTCTCTTATGCTTTTTCCTCTTTTCCTTTTTTGCTGTCATTATAAAGAACAAGAGGTCAGAGAAAGAAAAGTAATCTATAATTGAAGTCATCTGTTTCTACTCCTCTGCCTCTCCTTTCTTCACCAAGTCCAGAGTGATCTGGTTTTTTATACTTTTTCTTTTTTTAACTTCCTATTTATAATCAACCCTCTGAAGTTGATATTTCTTTAGTATCTGACTACTCCTCCCTTTCACTGTATCCCTTCTTACGTCACTTCTCTTTTTTTTTTGTCCCAGTGTGTTTCTTTGCTGAGTTTCTACACCAAATCCTGAGAGAGAGAGAGAGAGAGAGAGAGAGAGAGAGAGGGAGAGAGAGAGACAGACAGACAGACAGACAGAGACAGGGAGACAGAGAGAGTATGCAGACATGCATATGTGTATATTTCCAAACATCTTTTAAATGGGTCAGATAAAAGTGAGGTTACAAGATGCCTGCTTTCCTCAAAACCTCTTTGCAGGTTTCTATCCTCTCCTAAGAAGGGCTCAACCTGATTTATGCAGAATGATGTTTTTCTCCTCCTTCTTCTACATGTCTTTCCTAGAATATTCCTTTTTTCCCTTCCTTTTCTTTGATTTCCGAAAGACAAAATATAACAGAAGAAACCTACAATTGGGTCTTGTGTTTCTCTGTTACCTTTGAAATTTTAAAATTTTAAAGTATAAGGATGCTTATCACTTCCTCCCCATTAGTTTTTCATCATTTTGCCCCAGATGCTAAATTCATTTTTACTTTCCTATGCTTCTTTTTCCTGTGTTTGCATTTCAAAGTGTCTACTTACTCTGGCTTTTTCTTTTTTTAAAAAAAAATTATTCTGAATTTAACAAACAGCAAATAAAACAAGCTCTTCCACTAGAACAGAAGGAAAAGAGAATACATCAAACTTCAAATCTCTATTATGTAGAGATTTCTTTTATTTTTAAGTATAAGTAACATAATTCTGGTTTCATGCACTCAGGGCCAGACTTCTTACATTTTAGCCTTTTCAGGTACTGTGAAGGCACTGGAGACTTTTTTCTCTGTTATTAGGTTGGCCCTCAATGGCTATGTTTATCTCATTTGCTGGGACCCAGAAACTTACAACCCAGTTATATTTAACCACTTAAAATTTATTAGCTTTTACAATGTGACATTTACTTGAAAGATAAAACAAGAACAAGCCAATATTTCTCCCATTTCCATGGGGCATAATGGCCCCCTATGCCACTGCAATCTTGGAAAGGTTAGTATTAGTTCAGTTCCTACAGAACACTGATCATACCAAACCTAAGTCCAAAGACAGCTCTGCCTGCTTCTGTTGGGTTAGTTTCTTGGGACCTTTGCTCCACAGGGCATCAATGCCAGGTTGACTCTGTAATGTCTAGCCTGGATTTCTGGACAAATCAGATCCCCATTCCTCATACAACTCAGCCAGATCAGAGACTAGACTCTCTGTACCTAGACAGAAAGAAAAGGCTAAAAACCCAGGCCCATTTCTCAAGGCCACATGACCTCAGAGAAGGAAGAAAGATGCCCTAGGGCCCTCTTTCCTATCAAATGATCTCAATATCAGTGAGTAAATCAGACCCTTCCTCACCCAGGCTCACGTGCTACAAGAGCCCCCATAGGTGCTATTTGAAAAATATCAGAAGTTCCAGCCATATAGCCAATAGGAAAAAAAAAAAACTGCTCCCAACTATGTGGTATGTGTGCATAATGTTACAGTTCTCTAGTTTCCTGGAAACAGCTATTTGGAGTCAACTTGGAAGATATTATCTTAGGTCATCTGAGTATCTTCTAAGGCCCCATTACATATATAATATATTCATTGTGTAACTTTCTAAAGTATCTTGTCTGTCTGTGATCCCTTCTGGCCTTCCTTCCATTATCTGTTCTTTTGTAGTGAGTGGAGGTTGCCTATCCTGAGTCACTATCTCTCTCTTGCTCCCCTCAAATTGAAAAAAATAAAGTTATAACATATATGTATGGTGAGCAAAACCAATCCCCACACTAACAATGTCCAAAATTAAGTTTCCCATCTGTATCCTGAATCTATAGCCTCTTGGTCTGGATGTAGGTAGTATGTTGCATCACCAGTGTTCCAAAATCAACACTGGTCATTTCACTGATCAGAGTTCTTAAGTCTTTCAAAGTCTTTTCTACTTAATTTCATATTCCCTTTGTCTTTCCTCCTCAGTTGGCACTTAGTAAATATAGATTCTTCCAAAAATTGAATAAACCATCTTCCTAACCAAGTCTAACCCTTCTGTCATTCCTAAATTCTTTATTTCCATAGATGCTACCTTCATTCACTCACCTATTATTTTCAATCACTTGATGAGTTCTGATAATAATTTCTTAAATCTATACCTTTGGATGTATTCCTGTGGGAACAACCTTAGTTCAGTCCTCATGGGTAAACTTATAACTCCTAACTGGTACTCCTGTCCCCTGTATAGACAAGGGACAATATAGACAGGACAATACCTTCTCCAATCCATCCTTCATACTGCTGCCCAAGTAACTTTCCTAGAGTAACATTCTGATTATATAACATTTTGCTCAGAAACCTTTCTGGTCCTATATTGTCTACTTAATATAATGTAATGGGGGTGAGGGAGGTCTGGTGCATGCATAGGGTGCTTTAGATGGCATCTCTATGTGGAAGATGATAGGGAAAAGATGTAGTCTTTCCGCATGGAGGAGGCTAGCTAGGGAGCCGCTTCCAGGGTAACTTTGATGATATGTAAGGGAAGTCCTTGGAGAGATTGAAACATACAGAGATATTCTGCAACTGGTTCTAGTGAGCTAACCGTATGATCAAGAAGATGCTCTTTTATTGGCTACAGAGTCATTCAGAAAACCTATCTGCATCTGCCTTCTTTTGGACTTAACTTATGACCTTGTGAATTTGAAAGGTCCAGAAGAATCTCTCCCAGATGTCACACCACTCCATAGTTTGGTTTTGCATCCAACATCATTGATCACCTGAGGTGTGAAGAAAACAGAGTTTCCTTTTGGCACCCAATCATTTCAGAGATCAGGTTTCACAGCAATTACAGCATTGATGTACTGAGGAGGAAGGGAAGGGACCCTTCCTTTTCTTGTGAGTGACCTTTAGGAATCTAACCTTGGAGTGGCTTAGATGTGGACTTATCTGGAAGTCATGCTGTACGAACTATGTGAACTTGGTGGGGCCAATGGTATGCAGGACCTGAGCTAAGCACTGAGCTTCTCTTTATCCTCAACCGAGATGGAATAGGAGGAATTATGCCCCTGAGATACTAAGGGAAATGTTTGCATACATGTCTTTACTATATCTTTAAAGTAAATATCCTTTTCTACAAGGTAGTATGATGGTAAATAAAATTTAGGGTACTAGGATGGGTAGAAACATAGACCCTGGGATCTTGGAATAATGACGAAGAAAAGAAAAACCCACACTTCCCCACAGGGCACATGAGAACATTAAGAAGGAAATGTAATAGGACTGTCCTCTGAGAGACTAGTGCCAGAGTGAACCATATTACCAAAGCAAAAAAGTCTTGATCCTAGCATTCAAGGCCCTCTGCTATCTGTCTCAAGGCCACATTTTCAAACTTATATCACAATACTTCTCATTGCTTACTCTGTGTTCTAACCAAACTACCCTTGTCTGACCATTTTTCTCTTTATTCCTTCTATTTTCATGCCTTTTCTTATATTGTCCTCTCTCTCTCTCTCTCTCTCTCTCTCTCTCTCTCTCTCTCTCTCTCTCTCTCTCCTTGTCTTTCTGTCTTTTTCTGTCTCTCCATGTTTCTCTGTGGCCCTTTGTTTCTCTCTGTCTTTCTGTCTCACTCTCCATCTCTGCCCTTTTCCTCTATTTCTCTCTTTTTTCTTTCTCTGTCTCTGTGTGTGTGTGTATATATGTATATACACACACACATATATATATATACACATACATATGTATATATATGTATATATGTAGATTTATATGTGTGTGGATATGTGTATACACACATACGTAAAATTTAATTCATTAGGCTAAATGGTAAGGACCAAGTGAGGTGCCATCAATGGTACTACACTATATAAAAAAGATTCAATGGGTGGTGTTAGAAAAGATAGAAAATGTTATTAAAAAAGAGAAAAAAATGTAAAATTTACCTGCTTAATGCAAATACCACAGAACATTTTAAAACACAACATGCAAGATTGACTAAGAAGTCCATATAGTTTCTAAGATAATTCTATTAACCTAAACTCTCAAATCATATGGCAATAGCTTGTTATTATTATATTCTGTGCATACATTTTAGTAAATTTTCCTCTAATGTGAAAACCAGCCATATAATGGTCATTATTTCGTGCCAGCATTTTAATGATTCTGTAATACATCCTGCTTATTCTTTTATTGAGAAGGAATAACCTATGGGAAACATTTTTGGCCTCTTAAATTCTGAATGATTTCCATAGCGGACAATGCCTAGTCTTCATTATGTAATGAAAATGACTGCTAAATGGGTAATTTGTGAAAGTCCTTAAAAATAATTGGCAAAAATGAAATAGTTGCTTGGTTTTGCCTAAAAGATGGGGGGGAGAAAAATTATATTTGCTGCTATTTTTGCTACTGAAAGAAGGCGAACATTATGATTGTACCTCATTCTATCTTTCCTTTCATGTATCAAATAGACTCTTGCCATTTGCATTTACATAATATATATGCAGATTTATCTCTTAAATTATTATAAAAGCTCTTTTTTTAGACAATGAATTTTCTGGAAGTTCACAAAACTCAGAAGAGTTTTGTTTTGCTTATTTTTTATTGAAATCTGCAAGTTACAAAAGGAGAGAATCTGTGTGTGGTTCCTAAAGGAAGGTCTTATGAGTGTGAATAAAATGAAAGGGATGACCTTCAAGACTCCACTGAATAGCTTTTATCTCAACAATAAAAGCCCAGTACCACCTGTACTTGACTACTCACCATGTACTTGAGGATTGGGGATGTTTTTTGTCTTGTGCCCAGTGGGTGACTGAATTTCTGTTGCACATCTTCAGCATTAAGAGGAGAAAAAAGGAATCAGGCTGTGATCTCTGCTCTTGCTGCACATTCATTGCTGGCATGTGTAACCACCATTTCCTGGCAGCAAGGGGGTACACTTAAGCTTTCCTCTCCTGTGCTTCATTACACTCTGCAGTGCCCACATTAAGAGGTTTAATTTATTTAAACAATAAAAGCTTCTTATACTTAACAGGGAAAGTACCAGCTAAGCTTTCCATTTCAGAAGTAGGGCATTTGATGATCAAAATGATATCAGAAACTGAGGAATGTGTGCACACTGAAATCCAGTGAAGAGAAATGAAAAGCCATTTGTTTAATGATCAGGATTTAGAGTTACACATTTTATAGGACACGGTTTTCCCCAAATGCCCCTCATTTTTCAGATTTGTTCATCTAGGGATTTTTTTTTTGTCCAAACATGTAATTTCATTAGTGTTGGTTATTTCCAGTATAGAAACTTCCTCTGCCTATACAGATTGTCAATTCATCTGTAACTTATACTCTTAAAGTACTTCCTGGGGACTCTATGAGGGGGAAGAGGAAAGGAACAACCATTTATTAAACCCTGCTAAGTGCAAAGCACTTTACAAATATTATTTCATGTGATAAACCAGAGTTTATGACTTATCTACAGTTACATGGAATACGCTTTGTCAGACAACCTGAACCCCTATTTCCCTGATGCCAAGGCTGGCCCTCTATCCATTAACCTAGGCTCCTTCTCTTTAGTATAGTAGAAAGGTTGGTAGATTTCGTCAGAGGACTTGAGTTCAAATTCTGGGTCTGCAACTTACTAACTACCTGATGTTGAATAAGTCTATGAGTCTCACCTACTTATGTAAAATCAACAAGTTAGATCAAATCAGTGGGGTCATATTCAAATAGAAGTGGGGCCGCTAATGCATACATAAGGATCCCTGTAGGCTGCATATTAATTTAGTTTCATAATGTAACATTATCTATATTTTTATTTATTTTGTTAAACATTTCACAGTTATAATTTAATCTCACCGGGAAAGTGCTTCAGGGTGCCATGTGTGGTTGCATAAGCTACATATTTGATATCTCTAGATCAGATGACTGCAAATATCCTTTCCAACTCAATGACCTTATGATCTAGAACAGTGGTATTACACCTAAATAAAAATGGATCCCTTAGGGCCACATTTTGAATTAGAAAACCACAAATTAAAACTACCTATGTTGTATTATATTTTTAATTATTTTGCAAAATATTTCCAAATTACATTTTCCTCTGGTCATGTAGCATATGGAAGGTTTGTAGGCTGTGAGTCTGACATCTCTGATCTACAGAACATTATTGTCTAATAAAAAAAAAGTCAAAGTTATTCAAAGTCCACTGCAGCAAATCAATTCATCTCACTCTCTTTGATCCTTCTGGTATAGCTCTCTTCTGTACTTATGTCCCCTGCCTTACCCATCCCCTTACTTCTCCCATCAATCCCTTAATTCTAGCACAATATTAGCTGTGCATATGTATTGAGCACCTATGATGGGTGAGACATGGTTAGTATGTTCAAAACAAAGAGATATGATGCCATTCCTGATGCCCTGCTTGAAACAGATGATACTAGCTGTTGTGGAAGCTGGTATTCCCATAATCTAGATTTATAGGAATGCTGGGAGGTACATGTAGATCTTTGTGCTTTAAATGCTACATTTTTTCCCTTGCATTCCTCTCATATAAAGTCTGGGGCTCAAGAGAACAATATTTTTTTTTGAACTGTCATCTACAGGGAGGATTCTGGGGAAATGGCTGAGTAGGCCTAGAAATTCTAAACCCTCCAGATTTCCCCCACAAACAAGATAATAATAGCACCACGTAGTGAATTTAAATGGGTAAAAATAAATAGTAGGGGCAGAACAATGGTTCCCTGGGGACAATGAGAGAAGATCTGAAGAAAAATTCCCAGGTGAGGTTTAATCCCCTTGAAGAATAAATACCTTCAGGCTAGAACTGTTTAAACAACAGGCAAGCACTGAGACTAGCTGGGTTGGGAGACTGCTTTGGCCCCAGGCACAGTAACTTTTACCGTGGGACAATGAAGGGAGTTGGGTTTCTGAGCCAGGGAAGATAAAGGAAATCTCTGCTGACTAGGAATGCCAGACCCAGCCATGCCGTGGAGATGCAGCCAGGGGCAAGAGGTAAACAGCACAGGCCTGGTGAGTGCAGAAGCAATGGGGCCAGGACACCACTGGCTGTAGGCACTCACAGGAGGCTGAAGATCTTGGTTTCAATTCCAGACCATCAGACAGAGCATTGCACCTGGAGTCAGAAAAACCTGAGTTTAAATCTTGTCTTAGGCAATTAATACCTCAGTGATGCTCTGTAAATTATGTAACTTCTGCCTCAGTTTCCTCTCTATCAAATGGGAATGATAATATCACTTATCAGTGTCATTGTGAGGCTAAAATGAGAGAATATTTGTACATCTTTGCAAACCTTAAATGTTAGTATCCTGTTAATGAATGAAGAATGGCACAGTATGACCTTGAAAATGTCTCTACCTCTCCAGGTTCAAGTCTTTCTATTTAAAATAAGCTGATTGGATGAGTTGATTTCTAAAGCCTTTTATTTTTATATCTATGATTCAAATTATTAAAAAAGCCTCTCAGCATTCCATTAGTGTGTTTCAATATAAAAAATGCTTGTGAAGTTTTTGGATCCGTGGTCAAATCCCCATTTTATTTGTTGCTCTGGTCTTTATTCCTAGGCATAGAAGCTGGACCTGTGATTTCGTGGATAGACTGAATTCTCATGTGAGGAAATTCAATTTGCTTGATACTTTTTCTGCTTTCTATGGTCTATGGTTGTAGAGAGTCACCTCAGAGCAATGGGAAGTTATTTGCTCAGCATCACTCAAGCCAGCATCTGCCAGACTTGAACTATCTACTACACAGCTCCTTCTAATCCAATCCATAGTAATTAATTAATTCATTTCAAATTTTTATTAAATCCCTTCTATGTGCAGAATACTGTATTAAAGTATAGAATGGAGATACAGTTTCAATAATACACTGCTCCTGCACACCTAGAACTTAGCTAATAAAGTGATGACATATAACAAATAATTAAAATGGAAATTGGAATATCATACTACATAGAAAATATCCAAAAGGCTATTGGAAGTCTAAGAAATTATTATTTCTGACTAGGTGCTTCAGGAATGACTTCTATGAGAAAATTAAAATGCTATATGATAATACATAAAATGATGATGATAATGATGACAATATTGTTTTTGTTCATTTGTGTCCTCTTTTTCATGACTGCATGATCTTGGCAAAGATACTGGAGTGCTTGCCATTTCCTTCTCCAGCTCATTTTACTGATATATATAAACTGAAGCGAAGTTAAATGATTTGCTCAAGGTCACACAATTAGTAATGATGTTAGGGCTTGGAATCAGGAACACTCATCTTCATGAGTTCAAATCTGGCCTTAGACACTTATTAGCTGTGTGACCCTGGGCAAGTCCCTTAAAACTGTTTGCCTCCGTTCTTCATCTATAAAATGAGCTGGAGAAGGAAATGGCAAATATCTTTGCCAAGAAAACCTCAGATGGGGTCAGAAATAACTGAAACAACTAAACAACAATAAAAGATTTGAAGTCAGGAAAATGAGTCTTTATGACTCCAGGCCTGACACTCTACTCAGTGTGCCACCAAAGTACTTTAAAACATTCTCTCATTTTATCTTCATAACAACGCTGGGAAGTAAGTGCTTTTATTATAGCTGAGGAAACTGAGGTTTGTGTGACTTGTCCAAGGTCAATCACACAGCTAGTGATATCTGAGGCCAAATGTGAGCTGAGTCTTCCTGACTGCTGAGCCACCTGGGTACCTCTTAATGCTATCTAAAGTTCTAAGAGGATATAATAATAATAATAATGATAATAATAATAATAATAATAATAATGTTTGCCATGCTTTAAAATGTATAAGTGTATTCCTTGCAACAGTGCCATGAGATCATTTTTTAGTTTGTGGAGGTCCTGAACAATCAATTCATAAGTGTCAGGAACTTGTGGTGTGAAAACTTCCTCCACCAATTTAGATCAACAACTATAGTTTTAAAGAACTATTTAGAAGCACTGAGAGGTTAAATGATTTATTCCTGGTCTTTCAGTCACTATGTATCTGTAATGACAATTTGGCTAGCAGCGGTTGTGGGGTTGGAAGACCACCACAAGACCAACTACAAGAAGGCTGATAACACAGGTTCTTTGATCTGCTTTTCTAAGGAAAGCAACTTTAAAGGGTTAACAATCGCAAAAAAAAATTGTCTCCTTAGCATTTAGTTCAACAAGTGCCCTTGAAGAGTTTGGCTTTTGTCATTGAATCTTGCTAAGTGCTAAGCCCCGGGCCCAAACCCCTATTAGGTGTAACATTAACATTATTATGTAAGGTGGGACATTTTGCTTCTCTTCTCTTAAGTGCCTTTAATGATTCTGGGGCAGATAAAGTGGGATCTTTTTGTCTTGGAGCTTTTCTCAGCACTGAGACTAGTAGGAATCATTGATTTGTATATGATGTGATCCTGGGGAAGGAGAACTTTCCCAGACTCAGCCTGGGTGAGGTCAGAGCCTTCAGGGCTCCAAAAACTGGATATAACTAGGAAGAACTTGGCATTTGATTTTGGGGGCACGCTCATGGAAGGAGTATTGAGACTCTGGGCAAGCTGCAAACTGCCCCCCAGCTTTGAAACCCAGATGTTGGTACTGGTAACTATGAATTGTATTGGGTCTGTCTGTTTGAGACTTTGTTGAACTCTGGTAACTATGTATTGGGATTTGAATCAGACAAGGTCTGTC
>JAQQSZ010007534.1:0-13282 GCA_028646595.1 Phalanger gymnotis | reverse complement strand
ATCTTCAATCCTAAAAAGACCAATAAAAAAGGAAATATAAATAGTTTTAATTGTAAGGTTCTATTTGGACACCTCCTCCATATTTCGTTTACTTGTATTTGATGAGAACAGGTTCAGCAAAGCCCTCTTCTGATAATGCCTGGTCACCAAAGGAGCCCAAATTCTGACATGTTCTACCACACTGGAAAAGTTTGAATACAGCCAATACAGACTGCCTTGGCTGTATGAGGGTTTCAGCCCCATCAGGCTCAATTCAACTCAACATACCCTTGTTGCAGTTACCTTACATAAATGTGATGGAATACTGTTGTGCTGTAAGGAATGAAGGTGATGATTTCAGAGAAATCTGGGAAGACTTGTATGAACTGATGCAGAGAAAAGCAAGCAGAACCAGGGGGACAATTTATATGACAACAGTATTGTGAAAACAGTCGACTTGGTAATTTATCAATTCAACAATCGACCAAAATTGCAGAGGACTCATGAGGAATCAGGTGATTAACCTCATGATTAAGAGCTGATTAATACACACACACACACACACACACACACACACTTTTTGGACAGGGTCGATGAGAGAGTTTGTTTTGCTTGGTGATACATTTTTGTAACAGGGAATTTTTTCTTGCTCTGTCAGTGGGAAAGGCAGAGCTTCATGAAAGCAAAATAAAAATTTGAAAAATGAAACACTTGTTCAGTGCTTCCTATGTGCCATATACAGTATTATCTACTAGGGATACAGAGGGGGAAAAAATGGAACAGCCCCTGACCTCAAGGAGCTGACATTGTGCCACAGGGATATAACATGTGCACATGGAAGTAGAAGGAGCTGGTGACACAATGGTGGCTTAGAGTCAGGGAAGACCTGAGTTCAAATCCAGCCTCAGATACTTCCTAGCTGTGTGACCCTGGGCAAATCGCTTAACCTGTGTCTGCCTCAGTTTCCTCATCCATAAGATAATAATAGCGCCAACCTCCCAGGGTTTTTGTGAGGATGAAATACATAAAAGCACTCTCACCTGGGGGAAGAGTGTCTGATCAGGGAAGGCTTCATGAAGGAAGTGGCACTGAGCTGAGCAAGACTGGCATTCTAATGCGGAAATATGTTTAATATGACTGTACACATGTGGTCTATATCAGATTGCACACCATGTTGGGGAGGGAGGAGGGAATTTAGAACTCAAAATCTTATAAAAGTGAATGTTGAAAACTAAAAATTAGTTAATTTTTTTTAAAAAAAGATTGGCATTTTGAGGCAGAAGTGAGGAAGGAGTGCATTGTAGACAAGGGGAAGGGTTTGTGGGTTTGGAGAGTTCAGAGGAGAGCTAGCATTAGGTGATGAATTTTATGGCTATGGCAGTCCATTAAATTTGTAATAAATGAAAGAAGAGGCAAATAAATAAATGCATGAAAAAGTAGCTACCCAGGAATAAGAGGAAAGCATTATTTTTAAAATTTAATTTAGTATTTTCCCCAATTACATGTAAAAACAATTTTAATATTCTTTTTTCAAATTTTGAGTTCCAAATTCTCTCCCTATCCTCCCCCCACCCCTTAGTGGGAAGGCAAGCAGTTTGATAAAGGTTATACATGTATAGTCACAGAAAGCATTATTTTTTAAAAACTTCTTCTATTCCTTCTTACCCTGCCCACAAAAGTTTAGGAACTGTTTAAGGTAGGAGTGGAGGTTTGGATCAAAAGGGGAAAATGGGATGACCATAAATGTAAGTCATAGTACTTAAATCTGGAAGGAAATTAGATAACATCTATTTTACAGATGAGGAAATTGAGGCCCCAGTTTCTGAGGTGTGGTGACTTGTCCAAGACGACATGACAACAGAGTGGAGATTCAAACTCCTGACTCTAAATCCAGTGTCCTTTCCATAATCCCTCATTGCTTCTAGAGTTCAACTATGAGGGGTGGGTTGTAGAAACAGGGAGCAGAGACACACATCCCCAGAAGCTGGCACTAGGTGTGGGAACCAGGAAAGTTGGAGCTGGTCTGATCAGTCTCTGAATCCCAAGGGTGGAGGGATCCATTTCTATATTCCCAGGAATCAAGCCCTCATCCCACCGCCTTACTGACCTAGACCCACTTTAGTGTGGTTCATAGTGTCCTGGGCCACTAGGGCAAGGATAGGAAAAAAAAATCAATAAGGGAAAGACATTTCATGAGGGGATGCAGGAAAAAAAAAATCTTAAAATTAGAAGACCTTGGTTTAAACCCTGGCTCTCGTTTGGTTACTTGCAGCCTGTGTGATCCTGAGTGAATCCTTCTCTGGCCTTCAGTTCTCTCTTCTGTAAGAGAAGAGGGTTAGACCATAGCAGGTGCTCTATAGTTCCTTTTCTCAGAACGTTTTTTTGGTTCTGAGGTAGCTAGGTGGCTTGGTGGATAGAGTGCTGGGCCTGGAGTCAGGAAGATCTGAATTCAAATCTGGCCTCAAACACTTATTAGCTGTGTGATCCTGGGAAACTCACCTTTATCTACCTCAGTTTCCTCAACTCTAAAATAGGGATGATACCTCCTACCTCCCAGACTTGTTGTGAGGATCAAATGAGATAACACTTGTAAATTGCTTAGTATAGTGCCTGGCGTACAGTAGGTGCTTATTAAATGTTTGTTCCCTTCTCTTCCCCTACCACAACATTCTAAGATCTCTTACAGCTCCAAATCTTATAATCCCATTGCAAGATTGTATGCAAGGAGGATTTTGTCATCCTTCTCAACTTAGGTTTCTCAGGATCCACGGCCATGGCAATGTCTCCTTTCCAGGTGTTACATAATAACTCCCAGAATAGCCTCAAGGATCCTAGATAGTAATTCCTAGACACACTGTGACAGGCAGTCCTACTGAGGCTGTGCTGTGAGATATGGAGTGACATAATTGATATTTATTACGCTTGGGAAGAATGACTATTGATAATGTTAACCTGAACAAGATGCCTTCTTTATCTGTTGCCCTATAAAGCAGGTAGGCACTGGTCAGTGAGCAGGGAATCCACGGGGAACCGATTTGGGATTTGGGTAATGCATAGAGGAATGCATGTACCTGCCTCAACCAGCCCGCATTGAGGCTCGAGGGGATTTAGAGGATGCATAAGCTGTGCTTTTCTCGATTGACCTCATCGAGGCTTAGGGGTAGTTGTGCCCCCTTCTCACCAGCCCCTGCAAGAAGGGTCATTAGGGAATGCTGAAGGAGCTGGTTCTCCTATTTTCAGCCACCCTTTGAGAAGACTACACTAGAATAATAACTTCTCTGAAGGAGTCTGCCTGTCTGACCAGATCAAGAGTGACCCTGTTAGAGGCTGCAGTCCAAAAACTCCAGTGCCTCCTGTGTGTTATCTGTGAAACAAAGATGTTTCTCCTTTGGAGAGCTGGGTATTTGTAGATGTTTCATAGAAGAAGGGTAGTATGGTAGCTAGAACACCACATTAGTCTCATTTCACAGTTGATGAAATTGAGGCAACAGGGTTAAATGACTTGCCCAGGATCTATCTGAGGCCAGATTTGAACTCTATCCACTGTACCACCTAGCAGCCAGAATCTCTTGTTACCTCTAAGATATATGTGAGGTCAACACATTTCATTGGGGGATGAATCTAAGTAACATTGTTTTTTCAATTAAAAAATTAATTTGCAAAATGTTTTAAAAAATTAAATCTTTTTAATTAGAAAAAAATGAGATGATACAGCATATAGAATGTTGCCCCTGGAATTGAGAAGACCTGAGTTTAAATCTAGCCTCAGACTTCCTAGCCCTTCGAAAAATTCACAGAGCAAGTCTTTGTCTGCCTCTGTTTTCTCATCTGTAAAATGGGGATAATAATAGCTCCTACCTCCCAGGGCTGTCACGAGGATGAAATAAAATAATATTTGTAAAGTGCTTTACAAACCTTAAGACACTATAAAAGTATTAGCTATTATAATTGTTACTGTTCAATTAATTTTTTTTTCAGTGATCAAATTTATATCTTTCTCCTTTCTCCTGGAAAAAAAAATCTTGTAGAGAATCTGTATTAGCAAGCAAAACAAATTTCCAAAAATGTATGTCTCATTCTGCACACTAGTCCACCACTTCTGGGTCAGGAAGTGGCTCCCATTTTTCATCATGAGTCCTCTGGAGTCAAGATTTGATCACTGTACTGACCAGAGTTCTTAAGTCTTTTATATTGTTCGTTTTTACAACGTCGATATTATAAGATGTTCTCCTAATTCCATTCATGGCACTTTGCATCAAGTCCATACAAGTTTTTCCTGACCACAAAGTTGATACTCTATCCCAGCAATTCTCAAACTTTTTGGTCTCCAGACCCCTTCTCCTTCCCCTCCCCTCAAAGAGCTTGTATTTATATGGGTTACATCTATTGATGCTTGCCATATTAGAAATGAAAACATCTTGGTGTTATTATAAACATAGTTTTGACCCATAGGACCCCCTGAAAGAGTCAGTAGTCCCTGGATGGCACTTTGAGAACTGTGTGATAAGTGCCTCAGCTGCAGTATAGAATGAGCTCGTGTGGGCTCAAATAACTTACCTGAATTTTTAGCAACCTGCTCGGAATAGAGAAAGGGGAACAGATAGCACACACTTTTAAATTTCATCTGTATTATATACATTTACTCTATCACTTTTTAAAATTTAGGCAATCAACAAAACAATAATTGAAGCTTTGATTTGTAGTATTTGGCAATTACTGAGGTATAAAAATGGGCAGGTAGGATAAGCAGTGGATAGAGTGCTGGGCCTGGTGTCAGGAAGACTCATCTTCATGAGTTCAAATCCAGTCTCAGATGATTACTAGCTTCGTGATCCTGGGCAAGCGACTTAACCCTATTTGCCTCAGTTTCCTCATCTGTAAAATGACCTGGAGAAGTATAAGGCTAATCTGTAAGTGAAAGATCTTTCCCCATAGAATAGGCCTCAGATGGGACCAACAAAGGGAGGTCTCATTAGAGGCAGGTCCACACCTTGGGCATTAGGGATTAAAGACTCTTCCCACTCCCTCAGTAGACCTCTTCTTTGGCCAACAAAGGGAGGCTTGAAAGGCCACACCCTTTCACTAACTAAGCAGCCTCAGGGCCCCACACCTTTTTGCTAAGTAGTCTCTGAGCCCTCAGGGCCCTGAACAGGGTATAAGAGCTCTGAGATTGGCAGGTTTTGTTTTGTTTTGTTTTGTTTGGCCTCTGGGGGCACACTCATTGAAAGAGTGTTGATGACTAGACTCTGGGTAAGCTGTTGAAGCAGCCCCTCCCCTTTGAAAATCCAGATGTTGGTGCTTCTCTGGTAACTATGTATTGTGATTTGGTTAGACAGAAATGTAGTTCTGTTTATACTGTCTCTGTAGTTTCTGTATGTATTTGCTCTAAAGTTCAGGGTGCTGGCTTTTCCCCTGAACTAAGTGAATGATCCATGTATGTTTAAAATAAGATTGTTAACCCCTTAAAGTTGCTTTCCTTAGAAAGGCAGATCAAAGAACCTGTGCTGGCAGCAATTCTGTGTGCTCTTGTTGGTCTCCACCCCCGCAACAGGTGCTGGCAACATTGTTGTTACAGGAAGCAAATAGCAAACAACTCCAGCATCTCTGCCAAGAAAACCCCAACGGGGTCACAAATAGTAGGACAACCACAAGAGGCATAAATGTTCCTCCCTGAGAATTTAGCAATCGGTTCTTCAGAGCCTGTTTGACCTGACTTCAACTGACTTCTGGCCTAGGGAGAGGATGTTTCTGCCTTCTATCTGGTACAATCCTCAACTGGACAGCCAGGCTCTCAGCCAAAAGGCAGCTAGGTGGCGCCATAGACCCCATAGCACTGGTCCTAGAGGCAAGAAGATGAATTCAGATGTGTCTGTCAGACATAGGTGTATGACTCTGGGCAAGTCATTTAATCTCTGCCTGCCTTAGTTTTCTCTATCGTATATAGAACCTTCTCTGCAAGGTTATCATGAAGATTTAATGAGATAATAATTGTAAAGTGCTTAACACAGTGCCTGGCACATAGTAAGCACTATATAAATGTTAGCTATTATTATTATTATTAATAACCAGTCTGACAAAAAATTCTCTCTGGAAATAGTTCAGCCATCTCTCAGGCCCCAGCTTATTGCTGGGAAAATCTGCTATTTCTTTAGCTTATTGGAAAGCTGAGCTGCCTCCCCTAGGCAAGGAGTATTCACCCAGAAAAAAGATCGTGAAGGGTTTTAAAAGCCAAATAGAAGAGTGTGATTGGAGAGAAGAGAGACCAGATTCAGGGAGTCCAATTAAAAGTCTAATTAACAGTCTATTCGTCAACCAGATTCCAGAGTCAGATAATGAAGAAACCTACCTGTCTCATGATGGAGAGGTGATGGAGTAATGTAGACTGAGATACACATTTTTTAGATGTGGACAACATGACAATTTGTTTTTGCTAGACTATGTTTTTTGTTTGTTTCATTGAAGGCTTTTCCTTTTTTTTTTTTCAAAAAAAAAGGGAAAAAAGAAATGCTTGATAATTGAAAAGAAAAACCATTTAATTTAAAAAAATAGTTGCTTGCAATAGTTAAGGTGATAAAGTCCTAGTGGTGTGAGTGGAGATATAAGAAACAATGCCAAGAGATTTTTGTGGAGGCAACTCTCAGTGGCAGAGTGGATTGAATGCTGGGTTTGGAGTCAGGAAAACCAGAGTTCAAATCCAGCTTGAGATATTTGTTAGCTGGGAGGTGCCCAAGGTAACTCTCTTAAGAGTAAATCACAGAGAAGGTACAGATCATTGGTGAATAGAATTCTCTCACCAGAGGCTTCCCTAAGCAAACTTCAGCCTCAAGGCCACATGTGGTCCTCTAGGTCCTCAAGTGCAGCCCTTTGAAAATTGAATACAAGCTAATTCAGTTAAAGGCCAAAGTTTTAACAGAACAAAGGGGATTTGTTCCCCACCCCTGCCCTACCCTAATCCAGGCCCCATCCCAGGCCTTATTCTAAGGTATCTGTGTGTCCTATAACTTAGTTTTACGGATTGGTTTAAAGTGGCAAAGTCCTTTATGTATATTATCTCATTTGAGCTTCACCACAATCCCTTAGACAGGTACCATAGATGTCCTCATTTTCTAGGTGAGAAAATTGAGTCTCAGAGAGTGACTTTTTCACGATCACACAGCTGATTTCAGGAGCAGGATTATGAACCCAAGTCCAGAGCCCTATGCTACAACTTGCTGGTATTGGCCTGGTAGGCTGTGATAATAGATAGCATTTAAACAGCACTTTATGGTCAGCAAAGCACTTCTCTTTTCTCGTTTGGTCATCACAACACACAGTTTAAGAAACTGAGGCTTTCAGAGGTTATGTGACTTGCCCACAGTCATAGTAAAATGTCTAAGGCCAGATGTGAACTCAGGTCTCATCTCCAGTACAGTTCTAGCCACTAAACTGTCTGTGTAAACTCCAGGAGTTTACAGAGCCTGAACTCTTTTCTTATTTAAACTTTGTACTTGCTTTCTCTTTCCTTCACCAAGTACCAATCACTGCACACAAGAGGTGCTTAATAAGTATGCATGGAGAGGCCATTAGTATGTCAGGCTTCTGAAGAAAGATGCAGTGTTAATAGAGAATAAGATTAGGGGACCTCCCACACTACAGCAAAGTCATAAAGAGTCCCACCATTCCCCCCCCCCAGTTAGATGGTGAAGTGAATAGAGCCCCCAGAGCCTGGGGTTAAGAAGACCAAAATGTTGGTACTTCATAAGGAATGCTGAAAGGTAGAACAGAAATTAAGAATGCTCATCCTGCCTGGCCTCTTCTGCCTTCCAACACTGCCCTGTAAAGAGACCTGGATGGTAATGGTCTCCATCAGTTATCTAAAGGGTATAGGGACAGAAGGAAGGTCACCAGATAGAACTATTCCAAGGCCTGATTAGATTTTCAACAGCCCCCCTTAACTAGGACGACTTGGTTCCTAGAGTAGCACACAACCTGGGCTCCTTAAATCCCACCTCCTACTGGAAGCTTTCCTCAACTCCTCCTAATTCTAAGGCCTCCTTTCTCTTAATTATCTCCTATTTATCCTTGTATAGAATTGTTTGCATACGGTCTCCCCCATTAGACTGTAAGCTCCTCGAGGGCAAGGATTATCTTTGGGCACTTTTTTTTTTATATCCCCAGGGCTTAGCTTATGTTTAATAAATATTGACTAACTGCCCTGGTAAAGTTAAGAAAGGACCAAGACTATTCCTATCTCTACCAACTCCCAGAGTAGCAACAGAGTCCTAATCTTTAAGCCTATGCACTCCACCATCCAATACTATTTCACCTTTCCTAAGCAGTGGGCACCTACCCAGCTATTCACAATAGCAGTCTTACTCAAAAACAAATTTTAATATGGTGTCTGAAATCCAAGTAAAGATGCATTCAGCAAGTTAAAAAAAATCAATCTGTCCAAGAAAAGCATCAGGTAGTAATTTAAATCCACAGCACACGTTCTCTGGCTTTGGCAGGGACCTGGCTAATTTCTTGGCAGCCTGGCGCACTTTCCATGGGAGGCATTTTAACCAGTGATTGGAGCATCTGTCTTCCATCTCTGGATTAGGGGTTGGAGTTCCTCAGTTGAGATGGTCCAGAAATTGTTCCTGCACAAGCAATTCTATAATCTGCTCCTTTGTGCAGACCACTGGCTCCAGCCACCTTCGGGAGAGCTCTCTGAGATCTTGGAGCAGCTGCTGGGCCCAGCGGCATCCCTGTAACAGAAGTGTCTAAACCTCTGCTGAAAGTTCTCCTCTTGGGCCTCGTGATGCTGGAAGTTCTTAGGGTTGGTGGTATCCTGGTCCTGGTCCAATAGTGGCTAGGCTTCTTCCAGTGGAGCCTGGAAAGGCGGAACCATTTGCATAGGCACCTCTGGCTTCTCAATCATCACCATTCAGGGAGATAGCTTCACTTGCCCATTCTGGTTTTCTGCACCAATCTCCAAGGAACACTCTTCTCCCTCCAGTCAAGAATCAAGGAAAGAGAAACTCTCAGAAGTCTATTGAGAGGCAATAAGACAAAACGATGTTAGTGGAATATACAGAGCAGACAGACCACCCAATTCTGCTGGAGTTGGCCACACCCCCTTACTTGGCCAATCTCCCTAATTGGAAAAAAAAAATCTTATTAAAGTTCCAGAAAATTCTATTCTCCTTTTGCTTTCCTTGGGCTGGCTTCCTTTTAATAAAGTTTCTCTAAAACCGAGAAATTCTGCTTCCAGAATCAAAGCAACTCAGAGTTGGTAGGGACCTTGGCAGCTGTCCAGACTAATCCACACAGGAAAGGGATCTCCAGACTCCTCTTAGGCTTTCTTTAACAGTTTTCAGAAAACTAAGGAATGAGCTTCCACTGAGCTTAAAAGGTGAATAGAGAGCCAGGAGAGTTGACGTTTGGGCTATGATGGGAGATAATGTGTGGCACAGTAGATAGAGCTCTAGACCTGGAGTCAGGAAGACTTGGGTTCCAATCTAGCTTCAAACACTAGCTGTATAACCCTGGGCAAGTCACTTAACCTGTCTACCTCAGTTTCCTCTCCTATGAAATGGGGCTAATGCCAGCAACTACTTCCCAGGGTTTTTGTGAGGATCAAATGAAATTTGTAAAGTGCTTAGTGGAGCACCTACTAGGAGCTCAAATGCTTATTCCCGTCCTTTCAAGTGCATAAGGTATCCGGGTATTGCCTATACTTCCACTCGTTTCTCTGCCCCACCCTTGCATTCTAACACATTAATGGCCAAACTGAGAGCACTCTGAGGCACTCACAAAACCAATCTCAGAGAGGAAGATGCTGATGAGGACAGTTTGTTGACCATTGTCATCATTATCTAAAGAAAGAAGCATCCAACCCATAATGGCAGAGAAAAGAAACTTTCCACTTCCCTCCATATCATCGGGCTCTAGGCCTAGTCATCAGGGACATAGTCTGCAAGAATAAGTAATTGAGAGGATGGCCATGTATAGAAATGAGTGCAGAGATCTCCTCCAAACTCTCCCGGTTCCTGCCCAAACTAAGGGAAGCTTAGGGCAACAGGGGCAAAGAAGAGATCAGTGAGACTCAGTTTCCCCCTGAACCTCCACTACCACAACCCCAAGAGACCCAAGTTTTGTCCAACTCGAACACTCCCATCGTCAGGCTACTGTCAATACCATGTCATTGAACCCCAATATAACCTTGAAAAAAGGAGTTGGGGGATAAGAACAAGAAAAAAGAATAGAGGGGCAGCTAGCTGGTGCAGTGAGGGCACCGGCCCTGGAGTCAGGAGGACCTGAGTTCAAATGCGGTCTCAGACACTGGATACACTTACTAGCTGTGTGACTTTGGGCAAGTCACTTCACCCCAATTGCCTTCCCCCCTCAAAAAAAAAGAAATAAACAAAAAAAAAGAATAAAGAATAACTCATTTGGACTGGGGAGGTTTAGCATAACAAAGACTTTCCCTAGAAGCACTTCTTTGACCTAAGCAGGGGAAGGGCTGAGTTTATTTTTATAGTACCCACTTAACCTAGTGAAAGAATGAGGCCAGGAGAAGGCACTTTCTCTAGGTGACTAGGAGTGGCTATCAATGGTAATAATAGCCACCACTGAAATTACACCCAAAACTTTATCTAAATTTGCTAATTTAAGCTTCTGGATGCCTCCACTAAGTTATAAGGAGCCCAAGACCTAACTCAGCATGTCTAAAATTGAAATAATACAGTTATTCCTTCCACATTGTGACTTTCCCAAAACAGTTTTCTATATATAGTGGGTCAGCATAAGGAATTAATTGGGAATTTTCTGCAAGTTTTGAGGAAGACACAGACAACACTTGAAAGCCAGCAGATGACACAGAAAAAGTTTAGAAACTCAGAAATGCACAAAATATATGTATAGTATTGTATAATAGTAATCCCCCATAGAAGAAAAAAATCAGACTTCTTCTCTGGAACGAAAGAAGGGCCAAATAAATGTATGAGATTTGTCCAAATCTTGAGGTGCCAAGCCCCCAAGATGTGGAAGGGATCACTGCAGCTTCTCTAAATGAATAGATCTGACCATGTCATCTCCCCCAATTTATCCTGACTATAGCTTGTTTGCTCAAAGTTGTTTGCATTTTGTCTCAGTTCCCCCCACCCCACCCCAAGAGAGCAGGAATTGTCTTTATCTCTTTCCCCCCTCTCTCCCTTAGCACAGTGCCTGATATGTAGAAGATACTTAATAAATGCTAGTTGATCGACTGACAGACTGAAATCCATCTCTCCAAGGACAGCAATACTGGAAAGTCACCCAGGTTCACAACTGTGGAGCCATTTTTCCATTCTTCCCTCTCCTTCACCTGTGGCCTACATATCCAATCATTTGTTAAGTCTTGTTAATTCTATCCCTTAATCATAGCTCATATCTCTTTTGTTCCCCCTGAATATCTAGCACCAGTCAGACACTTTCAATGTGGATGAAAATGGCATCAAGGTTGGCTACAGTACTGATTGTAAAGTACTTAACTTGAAAAGGCTACAAGCCAAGACTAAAGTGGAGGGAGAGTTGGTGCTCGACTTTTTATATGACAAAGGATGGATTGAGTGTCTGCTGCTTGCGCTAATTTTGGCCTAACTATTAACACCAAGAAAACACAGGTTCTCCATCAGCCAGTCGGACACACTGTACCTTGACTCCAACATTGTAATTTTGGTCCTCCTTGAGAATGAAGCACAACAACCAATTGGTCTGAATTTTAGTGCACTGAATACTCATTCTACAGAATGTAGACTACTATATTCTCAGAATGTCTTTAAATGAATAAAACAAAATATGCAGGATTACAAAGGAAGCCAATTATATTGAAACATTGTTATCAACACATTAAAAATAAAATGGAGAACCCCAAGTGAATAAGCATGTAACAGGTACAGTGCCAAGTAAACCTTGGGCATGCAAAGAATAGTTAAAAAAACAGTTCCCAACCTTAAGGAGCTCAGAATTGAATGGAGGAGATGTCATATAGTCATGTACAACAAGATGCAGGATAAATTCGAGATAATCAGTAAGGTAAGGCACTAGCATTAAGGAGGTCTAGGAAAAGCTCCTTGTAGAAGGTGGGTTCTTGAAGGAAACTGGGAGAGCAAAGAGGCAGAGATGAGGAATCAGAGTATTCCAGGCGTGGAGGGGAGGGGACAGCAGGAGAAACTGCCTGGAGACAGGAAATGGAGTTTCTGGTTGGAGGAACTGCCAAGAGGTCATTGTCACTGGGTCACCGAGGGCGTGGAAGGGAATAAGGTGGAAGAAGACTGAACCGGTAGGAAGGGCCCACATTAGGAATCCCTCCTCTCCTCCCATCAACCCAATCTCCCTAAGGCTATCTTCCTAAATCACCCATCTGAATAAGGTCACTCTCTCCAGCAAATCTTCAACCCCCCCGCATTTTAATCCCTTCACACTCTCACTGAGGGCTGTTGACCAGATCATCTACCACATATCACTGGCGCTTTCTTAATAATTACTTCATATTATTGCCCTTCTAGGGCACTCCCTTCTAATCTAGTTGTTTCCCATATAGGATATCCCATGTAAAGGCATTCCATGCCTTCACAAAGACTTGCCCAAGTATGGAAGGCACTCCCCCCTCAGAATCCCTGAGGAGTCATTCAAAGCAAGGTTCTGGTACCTTTCCTAATTCCCCCAAATCATCAACCAACAAACATTTATTAAAGCACTTGCTATGCTCCCAGGCACAGTTCCCCCTCCTTTAAATTACTTTATATTCCAGAGGCAACTTAGTAGAATGGATAGAGGGGCTAGCTTTCAAGTCAAAACTCTGACTCCCAAGAGAGCTGTGTGACCCTAGGCTAGTCAATTAACCTCTCCCATGCAGCTAGTAGACCTCCAAAGCTCTGCAGATGAGATCAGAGGTGGAGGTTTGCTACCAACCAGGAAGAAATCACAAGCCCCCCAAAGTGGAAGGATTTATTTCCTCCTCCAGCTTGTCTCAGCCAAAATAGTATTGTTCTTTAGCACTTAAAAGCTATAAGGGAGGAAGTATTTCAAATACAATTTTAAGGTCATGAAGTAGGCTTCTCTCTGAATCACAGCAAGGTTGAGCTTTTCATAATCTTTTGAGAAGAAAAGACAAAAATCAAAGGAAAGCAGTACAAAGTTGGGGGACTGATGAGTCGGTCCTGAGCTTAGCAGCCATTGGTTTGGTGTATGCAGAGAAGAGTCTTACATATCATATTATCAGAACTGATTATATTAAAAATTCCCAAGGAAAAGACACATTTCCTTCCTTATTCTTTTATGGTAGCATCGTCTGGCT
>JAQQSZ010007533.1:0-13283 GCA_028646595.1 Phalanger gymnotis | reverse complement strand
CTGCGAGGAGGGGTGAGCCGGGAGACAACTTCAGTGGTGGCGGCGGCGGCGGCGGCGGCGGCGGCAGCGGAAGGTGTGGAAGCCAGAAGCTGCGGAAGCCAGAAGCTGCGGAGGCAGGAAGCTGCGGACTTCAGCGGTGGCGGCGGCAGCGGAAGGTGTGGAAGCCAGAAGTTGCAGAAGCCAGAAGCTGTGGAGGCAGGAAGCTGCGGAAGCGGGGCTTACCCGAGTGTGAGCAGGAACGCGAGGCCAGTGAACATGATTTGGCTAAATACTCTCTTGCTTTTCTGTGGCCTCCTAGTTGCCCTTGTGAAATGGGCTTTCTGGGCCTGGAGTCTTTTTGTCAAGATGTTGGAATGGGGAGGCCGGTTCAAGTTTTTGCTGTGGTGGGGCCTAAATAAATTTCTTGTTGTTTTCTCCTTAGAGTATCTCTCATACCTTGCGATTTTGGACCATTCGAACATATACATGATTATATTTGAGATCATAAATTCGGCCTTCCTACTATAAGTGCTCAACTGATTCAGTCAAAGGGCCACGCTTGAGGACTTAGAGGGCCACATAGGGCCTCAAGGCCACAGGTTCCCCACCCCTGGCCAAGGTGGTTTCCCAGGGTATGGTCACTGTAAGTATTGCAGTTTCTTGGAGCCATAGGTGAGAGGTGAGTGCCATGTGGACACCAAAGGTGGATGGGCAGCCCTAACACCAGAGGGGCCAGTCCTCCTTGAATACCCCATATACCCCTTGAGGATGATCTGTATCATCTGACACAGAGCATATGCAGAAACAGAAGAACAATATACAATAAGTACAATAATCTAAATTTAATAGATCACTGAGAGAAAACTGAACTCTGCTAGCTGCAAAACCAACAGTGATTCTGAAGAGGAGCTAAAAATGAAGGCTCTTGAGAAAAGAACTAGAGTCCTTGAAGAATTAAAAAGTAATCGGCAACTAAACAACATACTTGGAAATAGCTGGGGGGCCAAAGGGCAAATTATAACAATAAGAAAAAAATTCACCAGAGAAAGTAATAGTAATAAGATGGCACTCTAAACTTACAGGATGTTCTCAGCAGCAATTCTTAGAGGATGTTTTACAGTGCTAAATGATGTCATCAATAAATCAGAAAAAGAACTATTATTGAATTGGTATGCAATTTAAAATTTTGAACAAAAATAAATTTAAAAATCCCAAATAATCAACAAAGACAAAATTCAGAAAATTAAAGATAGAAATAAAATCAGAAACAAAATAAAAATTGAATTGATAAATCCAGGGGCCTAAACAGCTAATAAAGTTGATAAATAGGTTGTACATTTTTTTTAAAAGAGATGAAAACCAAACAGATTCTATTAAAAATGAAAAAAGAGAGAATTCATTACAATGAGAAGAAAATAAAGGAAATCATCAGAAACTATTTTGCCCAAATATATTCCAGCAAAACTGAAAATTTAGAGACAATGCATAAATACTTACAAACACACAAAATAGGTAAGCACCATGGGTGGCAGTAGCCACAGTGAGGGTACAATGGTGCTGATTAAGAAATTCCATGTGGTTTTATCATGTTCAGATAAAGAATATCAGGTTGCACAACTTTACTCTGTGACAGATGCAAGTAAAAATGAAACGGGAGGTGGAGAAGGCATTGAAGTCTTAACAAATGAACCTTATGGGAAGGATGGAGCAAGGAGCACTGCACACACACAAAATTTACCACTTAAAGAATAAAGTTCTTGGATTTATAAGGATAATCGTTCCTGAGGGTTCTTTGGTATTTCATGAGAAAGCCTAGAATGTGCATTCCTAATGCAGAACAATTGTGATTAATGAACATATGAAAGACAACTTCTTCATTGAAATTGAAACCTGGCACAAACCAAACTTGGGAACAATAGAAAATGTATATAATTAGGTTCTAACACTTGGAAGATGGTTAGAATTATCCACATCAATATTGCAGACTGAAGTCAAGTAGAACTTGCAGATTACAAACAGGTTGAAGACCAAGCATTATTGCAATCACTCAAGACCAAATGAGGAATTTTGGAACCTAATTGGAAGCAAGAGCTGGCAAATAATCCAGATTTTCCTCAAATGTGTGCCAACAAGCTGGTAACCACCAAATTCAAGTGATGGTGTCCATAGAGTAAAATAGAAAATGTTATGAAGGAAGGAAGAAAAGAAGGAAGGAAGGAAGGAAGGAAGGAAGGAAGGAAGGAAGGAAGGAAGGAAGGAAGGAAGGAAGGAAGGAAGGAAGGAAGGAAGGAAGGAAGGAAGGAAGGAAGGAAGGAAGAAAAGGAAGGAAGAAAAACTTCCACTTGCAGTTCTTTTGTTGGATTGACAAGTGGATTCTCCTATGGAAGACATTTGAAGAATGAGAGATCAGTCTCACAGAGAGCTAGAATCTCTGTGTAAGAAGGGTTCCATCCAAGGCACCTCAGCTACTGAATTCTAGATGAATCTTCCGTTGGGTCAGAGGCCATATCAAGCTGTTTATGTAATCAAAGTCAAGTGAGGGGAACCTGTGCTGTCCATGATGAATGAGGAGGGATCTGATCAGTAATTTGCAGTGTTAACATTTCACAGACACGGGCATGTGACAATGTGCACACATGTATCTCTATCTAAACATGTGCCTTTATGTATATGTGTGTATATCTGTAGCTATATATAAACATAGGCAGATCTATAGATCCTGATGCATATACTTTTGCATATATTCACATACACACATACCTCTACTTAGGGGATTAGCATGAATTCTCCAGCATATTGTACCCACAGTAAAAAATACAAAAGGAAATTTTATTATATACCTGAAGCAGATTTTAATATTATCAGAGTAATATCATTGATGGATAAATTGACTATAATATAATGCTAGATGGTATGTTTCATAGATGTTAAGTAGTGAATCAATATGTACTTTTTTTTTGTTATTCTCTTAATGTATGTTAAAACTTTTTATTTTAGCCTCATGAGTAAACAGACTCCCAAAGCTAGCTAGCTAGATATAGATATGTAATCCAGATTAGCTAATTTAGAAATAGACTATTTAAATAAACTGATATCAGAAAGATGAATTGAACATGATATAAATGAACTCCCAACAACAAAAAGAACTCTAGCATTAGACAAATTTACAAGTAAATTGTAACAAATGTTCAAAGGACAATTAATTCTAATATTACACAAACTGTTTGCACTAATAAGAAAAGGAGGAACCTTTTGGTGCCTTTCTTTGATGCAAATATGGTCTTGACACCAGAGAGAGACAAAGCAGAGAAGGAAAATTATAGATCAATATCCCTAATGTAAACTGACAATTTTTTTAAAATAAAATGTTAGTAAACAGGCAACGTGTCAGAAAAGCTAGACATTTTGACCAGGTTAGATTTATACTGGAATTTTAGGGTTGGTTCAATATAAGAAATATTGTAAACATAAGAAATCATGGCAAAATAAGTAATAAAAATACACAATTATGTCAATAGATTTAAGATCTTTGACAAAAATCCAACATCCATTAAAAAAACCCAGAAAGCATGGGACTAATTCATATACAATCTATCCACAAATTTTATGTGGAATGGGGAAAAAGAGGCCTTCCCAATAAGATCAAGGATAAAACAAGGATTCCCATTTTTTCCACTACTATAACATAGTCCGAGAAATGCTATCTATAATGATAAAAAAGAAATAATAGACAGAATAAGCACAGCTAAAGAGGAAAACAAAATTATTATTTTTGTAGAGGATGTGATTTGCTTAGAAAACCCTAAGGAGTCAACCAGAAAATTAATTGAAATAATAAATTTCCATAAGTTTGCAGGATATGAAATAAATTTTTAAAAATTATCAGTATCTTTGTATATTAAGAACAAAACTCAAAAGAAATTCCATAAAAAATAACTACAGGAGGTATAAAATATTTAAGTGTATATCTACCAAGATATATCCAGAAACTATATGAATCTGATATAAAACATTTTCTGTAGAAGTAAAAACCAACCTAAATAATTAATGAAATATTAGTTGCTTTGGGGTACATCAAGCCAATAAAATAAATATGACAATAGTACATAACTAATGTACTTATTCAGTGCTGTATCAATGAAACTACCAAAGGATTATTTCATAGCACTAGGAAAAATTACAATAAAATTCATGTGGAAGAACAAAAGGTCAAGAATCTCAAAGATAATAATGGGGGAAAAGTGGCAAGGAAAGGACTCTGTCAGTTCCAGATCTCAAAGTATACTACCAAGCAGTAATTATTAAAAACAATTTCATACTGGTTAAAAAATAGACAAGTAGACCAGATATTCTATGAAAAACATGATGAGGACCTACAAATTAAAGTGGTATAAACAACGACTTCAAACCAAAGGTAGTCATAGGGAAGAGCTATGAAAAATATTCTGAGAATATTTTTCTCAGGATTAAAAATAAAGCACACCAAAAGTTTACTGTCTATGCAGAAGACTCACTCCTATATAAAATGAATGCTTTCTTGAAAAAGAGATACAGAAAGCACCACATGCCATCATAGAAAATGAAATTGACAGTGATTTTGACAAGAAATGAAAGGTTACTGATGCAAGTCATTTCTCAATCAGCTGTGAGACCATTACATGTTGGAGCAAAGATCAAAATAAATCAAAGAAAGAAAGAATAAAATTGAGAATTTATGGCAGGAAATTAAAACAGCTCCAACTTGGCCTATTTAAATAAGCTGCTGAAAATAGGAAATTGGTTCATAGGATCAAAGATTTAAAACTGGAAGAGACTTTACAAAGTGGTTTAATACAGTCTAAGGATACAGTAACAGAAGCAGTCTGGAATAAGGTAAGGGTTAACGCTACAGTGTTCCACACTGACAAAATCATATCAGGAATTTGCTATCCAATTCTGAAGCCACTTTTTTTAGCACATACATTGAACAGCTGTAATTATCCCAAATGAGAACAAGAAGAATGTTTGCAGAACTTAAAACTATGCATGTGGATTATTTGGAGGAAGAGGAAATTTTTAAGTTGAAGAAAAGAAATGACCTATTGCATTCCATGGCCTCATATAATTCCTTAGTGCCAGCTTAAATTCCACCTCCTCTATGGAACTTTCCATGGTCTGCTACCCAGAAAAGACTTTTCTTCCATACCTCTTATTACACTTTCTCATGCTTCCTTGAATCATTGTTTTTGGAACACATCTCTTCTCTTAATGTATCATACTATATTCATGTCAAAAGATGCACAAAATTTCCCCTTCCCTTTCTTCTCCACTTCTGTGATTCCTGTAATTATCTTCTACCTTAAATTAAAAGACAATTAAACATCTTTTTTTTTGAAAATATCCTTAAACTTCTTTCCTTTAAGAAGTAGTTTAGTGTGAATCTCATTGTAGATAGAACTATAAATGACAAATGGTAGAGAGATGGAAGAGCCTGTCTAGTTCCATTTTGTGTTCACCACAGAAACTATCACAAGATCATTACATAGTAAGCTATCAATAAATGTGGGAGAAGGGAAGCAGGGAAGAATGCAGGCAGAGGAGGAAAGGAACATTCCCTCGATAATAGATAATAGATGGGATGCCTTTCACAGAACAGATCATATTTCAATGATGGCAGACACTTTGTCACAGTGTCTAGGGAGAACCACCATTGCATATTCTCACATTCCATATTCTCAACTTCCTCCTTACCCTAGAAGAATGAAAAAGTAGAAGTTGTCTGACAAGCCAATAAATAATTGCCCTTGTCTTCCTGCCTCTAGAAGATAGAAACTCTTAAAGTGGCAATATATAAAAGAAACAAAGGCTTTACCAAGAGGGTAACTGGAAATCTGGGGGTAGGGAGTGGGAAATATCCAACCAATTTGACAACATCTACCTGTGGGATGTGATCAGTTCTAAGGATGATCTGAAGGTTCAGTCTTAGGATATTTCACTGGGATTAGAGTTTCATTGTGGAAAATCTCACTCAGCTCCAACTGCTGACTCATTCCTTGAGTAGTGTCCAGAAAATCGGTTTCCAAGATTGCACTAGCTCACATGCAGAAAAAAGCTATCAATATGTTCAAATTTTTATCCATGTCAATCTTGTTTCCTTATTCCTTGATATAATGAGTTATCTAATTATGGTGGCATCTGTTGAGGAAGAATCCAGTTTTCCTCCCTCCACCAAGAACCATCACAGAAAGCTTTATGTGGTTATCACACAGAGTATGATTTATGAAGTAGAGTGAGACTTTTAACAGGCTCTAGTTATGGCTAGCACCTGACTTCTGTTATTTTTTTATGGCCAAATAGCCAATGATGAATGGAGCCAGAAGCAACAGAAAAACAATGAAACAGAAAAGACTCTGAAAAAATATTAAAAAGAAATACTAAGGATAGAAGTAAATTTAGCCATCCCAGTTAATAATTTCTCTCCCTACACCACCTGTGTGATAATTACAATATGCAATACTTGATTTTTTGTCATTACAATCTGCCATTAGGTATCTACCTTGATTTTTTTAAAAAAATATATATTTTCTACTTTTTCTCCCCATTCTATGCCTCTTGGTTATTCTTTGTTCTTGTTAATTTCTCATTTAGGGTTCTGCTCTTTCTATGGGACTCAGTCAACTCCTATAACAACTTCCACATTTACAAGATTAGTCTTAGGATTTTAGAATTAGTCAGTCCATCAAGAGACGTTAATTAAGCACTTACCAAGTGCCAGACACTGTGCTAACTGAAGACACAATGAAAGTCAAAAACATAGTCCCTGCCCTCAAGAAGTTCACAATTTAACAAGGGAGGCAACATGTAAATAACTGCATACCAAAAATATATACAGTGTTAGTGGAAAATAACCTTAGAGGGAAAAGCATAACAGGTGAGAGGGGAAGATGAGCTAAGTTTTAGTAAGCCATGGAAGCTAAGAGTCAGAGCTAAGTAGAGAGAGCATTCCTGTCAAGGAGAACAACCAATGAAAATGCACAGAATCAGGAAATGGATTGTATTGTCTAAGGAACAGGAAGTAGGATAGTATGGCTAGATCACAGTGTGTATGGAGGGAAATAAAGTATAAGCAGATTGGAAAGGTAGGAAGTGGCCAGGTTGTGAATAACATTAAATGACAAAGAGAGGATATTATATTTGATACTGGAGGTAACAGGGAGTCACTCGAGTTTAAAAAAAGTAAGAGAGTGAGACGTTTGATCTACACTTTATGAAGGTTGCATTGGCATCTGAGTAGGGAATGGATTGGAGTGGGGAGGGACAGGAAGAAAGACAAGTTAGAAAGCTCTTGCTGTACTCTAGGTGAGAGCTGATGGTTTAGATAAGAGTGGTCATTGGGAGTGGAGAGAAGGGGACATATGAAAAAGATGTTACAAAAGTAAAAGTGGCAAGATTTGGAGGCAGACTGGATATGCGAGTTTATAATCTAATGGGGGAAGATGAAAACCAAAAGGAAGTGGAAAATGGGGGTGAGGTGAGGCCAAACCCAATGGGAGAGTATGGGGAGGGGGGAAGTCAGTCAGAGAAATCCCAAGACGGCACAGGTAGATGAGAAAAGAGGGGATTTCTGAGCTAGCATTTCTCCTTAAATGGAGATTTGGAGTTCATGGCCCCACTCTGTAATCAGAGAGGCAGAAGGTAGCAATGAGGTGGAGTATCAAGGCTAAGGAGATCTTACAGGATGATGAGCTTCCTGGGACATTGTGGAGAAGTCTTAAGGCAGTGCAACAAGTTGATAAATGAGGAGGGTATATAAAGAAGACTCAATAACAAATGAATGATTCGAATGAATTCAAACTTCATAACAAACGATGTTGTCCCATTGTGTAACTAATGGTCTCTTTTGAAAGTAAAGTGACCCCATCGTTCTATATCTTCAGAGACTGAATAACAACATTTGGGCATATTGTACTAGAGATTTCATCTCAGTAATGCATTAAACTATATGATGTTAGAGGTCTCTCCCAAATTTGGGGTTCCATGATTCTATATTTGATAGAACATTCTCTCCATATGTGAGTTACACTGGGTATTAGTAAGTGACATTTCAGAATATTTTCTAACTTGATTTAATTTCCTTCCTAGGAATTTCCCCATTAGCCCATTGACCAAAAAGTACATTAATCTTTGCCTCTAAGAATCAAAAATCTCAATTCAACCAAGAATTCACAGTTTATTATGTAATGATCATTGTTTTTTTTCATTTTAAACATTTTTCTTCCTTTTGTTTTTTTCTTCCCAAAGATATATTTCTAACACTGAGACCCCTGCCTCCTATTTTCAGTGCTCATATCCAACCACTGACTTTGCACAGACTGCACACCATGTTTAGAAAGCTCTCCATCTTCATTTTTAGCTGTAAGAATCCTTACCTTCCTTCAAAACACAGCTCGGGGCCACTCCTGCATGAGATCTCTTCTGACTAACTCCAATTATTAGGGTTCTCTACCTCCTCAAAGTCTTCTTACTTTATCTTTACTTACACCATATGTATATGCTATATCTCTCCAATGCAATGTAAACTCCTTAAAGCAGGGGCTGTTTCATTTTTGCACTTCTATCCTTAGTATCTGGTATAGTGATCTAGACCTCATAGATGCGGAGTTAATTTGCACCAAATTGAATCAACTTAATACAGAACAAATTCCAACTAAACAATGATAACTCACATTTACATAAAATTTTAAGTCTGATGACGCAGTTTTTTCACAACAACCCTATGAGGTAGGAAGGGCAAATTTTATTTTTTCCCATTTTATAGACTGGAAAAGTGAAACCACATTTGGGTTAATTCTTCTATATTATGCAAATGAGATACATGGTCACTCAAAACAGATCAGCATAACAATCCATTTAGGAAGAAAGAAATGGATGAAGAATGTAGTTCTGTATTGCTCAAAGTATGGCATGCATTTGGTGCTCAGTCCTTTGAGTTAGTCCATCAGCACACATATCTTGGACATGTACTGCATGAGCTAAGTAAGTTATATGCATAGCTAGTAGGTGTTAGTGGCATAGTTCAATGCTAAGTCTTTTGATTCAAGGTCCAGTGATTTTTTTCCTCTCTATTAGGAATCCTTAATTTGGGGGTCCATGAAGTTGTTTCTTTAATATTTTTAAAACTATTTTAATATAATGGGCCTCTTCTTAAGGCTATGTATTTAATTTCATAGGTCCGTTAGGTGGTACAGTAGATACAGCACTGGTCCTAGAGTTAGGAAGTTTCAGTTTTGTGAGTTCAAATCTGGCCTCTGACACCTATTAGCTGTGTGACCCTGGGCAAGTCACTTAAGCCTTTTTGCCTGAGTTTTCTCATCTGTAAAATTAGCTGGAGAAGGAAATGGCAAACCACTTTAGTATCTTTGCCAAGAAAATCCCAAATGGGATCACAAAAGAGTTGAACACAACTGAAACAACTGAACAATGTTTTATTTTATGCATTTAGAATATGATTTTGGAAGGGGTCCACAGTATTCACTAGGCTGCCAAAGGCATCCAAGACATAAAAAAGGTTAAGGACTCCTGCTTTGTGCTATACTGCTTCTCTAAATTTTGGTGATTGTGATTTTCATGTGACTGTATATTAAAATTTTCCCCCTCTGACAGTGATCCAAGTTGGATAAAATTCCATATTCCTGGGATAGCAGAAAGAACTTCATTGCTTAACTCGGTATTCTTAAGCCCACGGTAGTAAATGAAGTGTGTCATGTGTCTTTTATTGAAGTGATCATATTTACTTCATTGTGTTTTTGTTTGCAAATGACTAATTCATCATACTTTCAAATAAACATATGTGATACATTTAATTCAGCATTCTCATATGTATGAGTAAATAAAGATAGAAATAAACACTATGACATTTGTTGCAAAATGCCCACATACAGAGAAATCCAAATTGTATATGCCTGTCTATTAATCAATATCTATTGTTGGTGTTCTTTAATAATGTTGACTTTTACTCCTACTAATGCCAACTTAGATTTTCAACTTACCCTTTTTTCTGCTTCTTTACCTGTTTCTTTTAAATTTTATTATTTGATTATTATTAGCATTATTTTCTTTTTAAAGGTTAAGTTCCAGATTCTCTCCCTCTCTCCTACCCCTCCCCCACTCACTGAGAAGGCACACAATATGATATCAATTATGCATGTGAAATCATGTAAAACATATTACCATATTGGCTATATCGCCAAAAAAAATAAAGTGAAGAAATTCTATCTCAATCTGCACTCAGAGTTCACCAATTCTCTCTCTGTCTAGAGGTGGATAGCACTTTTTCATAATGAGTCCTTCGGAACTGTCTTGGATCACTGTATCAATCAGAGTAGCCAACTCTTTCACAGCTGATCATCTTTACAACACGGCTATTACTGTGCACAGTGATCTCCCAGTTCTTCTCACCTTACTTTGCATAAGTCCATATTGGTCTTGCCATGTTTCTTTTTTTTTTCCTGAAATCACTTGTTTCATCATTTCTCGCAGCATAACAGTATTTAATCACAATCATTTGCCACAACTTGTTCAGCCATTCTGCAATTGATGAGTATTCCTTTAATTTCCAATTCTTTGCTACCACAAAAAGGGCTACTATAAATATTTTTGCATATATAGGTCCTTTTCCTTTTTCTTTGATTTCTTTGGGATATAGACCTAGTAGTGGTATTGCTGGATCAAAGGATATGCACGGTTTTATAGCCCTTTGAGCATAGTTACAGGTTGGTCTCCAGAATGGTTAGACCAGTTCTCTACTTCAACAACAATTTATTAATGTACTTATTTGTCCTCATCCCCTTCATCATTTATCATTTCTGATAGGTATGACGTCTACCTCACAAGTTGTTTTGCATTTCTCTAATCAATACTGATTTAGAATATTTTTATGTGACTATACATAACTTGGAATTCTTCTTCTGAAAACTGCCTGTTCATATCCTTTGACCATTTATCAGTTGGAGAATGGTTCTTATTTTTATAAATTTGACTCAGTTCTCTATATATTTGAGAAATGAGGCCCTTATCAGAGAAGCTTGCTGTAAATTTTTTTTGATTTTTTTCATTGTCTATGGTACCTTTTAGCAAAAAAAATTCTCTCTCTCTCTCTCTCTTTCTTTCTCTCTCTGTCTCTCTCTCTCTTCCTCCTCTTCTCCCTCCTAAAAATCTTTCTTCTTTTTGACCACTGCTTCCCTCAATCTTCCCTCCCCCTTATAATTCCTCCCCCCCAAATCCCCATATCTCTTATCCCCTTTCCCTCTTAACTCCCTATTGAGTTAGATTTCTATACACAACTGAGTATGTATACACACACACACACACACACACACACACACTTCCCTCTTTGAACCAATTCTGATGAGGTTTAAGCATTGCCTGCCACCTCCCCATTTTCTCCTCTACCATAAAAGCTTTTACTTGCATTTCTCTTTTATGTGAGAAAATTTACCACATTCTACCTTTCCCTTTCCTCTTCTCTCTTCTTTCTCACCCCTACATTCTTTTTTTTAGATCATTCCAACATAATTGACTCATACCCATTCTGTTTGTCTATTCATACTCCTACTAACTCATCTAAGAATTAAAATTCTTAAGAGTTACATGTATCTTCTTCCCATATAGGAATGTAAATAGTTTAACTCCATTAAGTCCCTTATTATTATTCTTTCATGTTTACCTTTTCATGTTTCTCTTGAGTCTTGTATTTGAAAGTCAAATTTTCTATTCAGCTCTGAGCTTTTCGTCAAGAATGCATGGAAGTCCTTTATTTCATTAAATGTCTATTTTCCCCCAGGAGGATTATATTCATTTTTGCTGAGTAGGTTATTCTTGGTTGCAATCCTAACTCATCTGCCCTCCAAAATATCATATTCCAAGCCCTCTATTCCTTTAACATGGAAGCTGCTAAATCCTGTGTAGTTATGACTGTGGCTCCATGACATTTTAATTATTTCTGGCTGCTTGCAACATATTCTCCTTAATCTGTGAACTCTGGAATTGTAGTAGGAAGTCCGAATTTATGATCTCGAATATAATCATATATATATTTGAATGGTTCAAAACCGCAAGGTATGAGGGATTCTCTAAGTATAAAGCAACAAAACATTTATTTAAGCCCCACAGCAACAGATTCGCAAACCAGCCTCCCCATTCCAACATCTTGACCAAAAAACCCCAGGTCCGATAGGCCCTCCTCACAAGAGTAACCAGGAGGCCACATAAAAACAAGATGGTATTTAACCAATTCATATTTACTGGCCTCAAGTCCTTGCTCGCACTCCTGGGTTCACGCAGGTCAGCTCTGCTTCCGTAGCTCCTGCTTTGGCTTTTTTCAGCTTCGGCTGTAGTTGTCTCTTAGCGAGCTCCTCGCAGCCAAGCCTCTGGTGTTCTCAAGCCCCACCTCAATGACCAGAGACCATTGGTTCCTGAGTTGGCCCATCTTAAGTCATTAATCTACAACCACACAGGTTTTACACCTGATAGGGCTTTGGGCCCGGGACCTAGCACTTAACAGCTGAAAGTACTTTCACTCAAAGTAAACAAAAGCCAAACTCCTCAAGTGCTAAGGAGCCCATTTTGCCTTACTGACACAGGAATTTGGCTATAATATTCTTGGGAATATTTTTGGGAAATTTTCCAGGAAGTGATTGATAGATTCTTTCAATTTCTAAGGCAGTTTCACTTGATAATTTCTTGAAATATGATGACTAGGCTCCTTTTTTGATCATGATTTTCAGGTAATCCAATAATTCTTAAATCATCTCTTCTCAATCTATTTTCCGTATCAATTTTTTTCCAATGAGATATTTTAAATTTTCTTTTATTATTTCATTTTTAAACTTTATCATTTTTTGAAGTCTCCTGGAGTCGCTAGCTTCCACTTGCCCAATTCTAATTTTTAAGGGATCATTTATTTCATTGAGATTTTATACCTTATCCATTTAACAAATTCTGCTTTTAAGAAGTTCTTTTTTTCAGTTGATTTTTATACCTCTTTTATGACTAGGACAATTCTATTTTTAAGGTGATATTTTCTTCAGTATTTTTTGTGCTTCTTTTCCTAAAGTCTTTTTTTTCCATAATTTTCTTTTTTTTTTTTAATGTAATAAACATTTATTGAGTGCAAGGTTCTGAGGGGCATACAAAAATAAGTAAAAGATAATCTCTGCCTTCAATGTGTGTACAATCTAGTAGTGAGAACAACACAGTATTAGCTAACTATGTGAGTGCCTTTCCTCTGTTGGTTATCTCCAGTTTAACTTGTATATATTTTGTTT
>JAQQSZ010007532.1:0-13283 GCA_028646595.1 Phalanger gymnotis | reverse complement strand
AGAAAGCCCATTTCACAAGGGCAACTAGGAGGCCACAGAAAAGCAAGAGAGTATTTAGCCAAATCATGTTCACTGGCCTCACGTTCCTGCTCGCACTCGGGTAAGCCCCGCTTCCGCAGCTTCCTGCCTCTGCAGCTTCTGGCTTCTGCAGCTTCTGGCTTCCACACCTTCCCGCAGAAGTTGTCTCCCGGCTCACCACTCCTCGCAGCCGAGCTTCCGGCGTTCTCAAGCCCCGCCTCAATGACCAGAGACCATTGGTTCCCAAGCTGGCCCCTCCTAAGTCACCAATCCACACCCACACAGGTTTCACACCTGACAGGGCCCTGGGCCTGGGGCTTAGCACTTAATAGCTGAAAGTACTTCCACTCAAAAGAAACAAAAGCCATGCTAATGAGACAATTTTGCTTAACAACACACTCCACCCCTTGTTCTAGGATACAGATATTACTTCATTGTCTATAGTAACTTTTAGCAAAATATAATTTCCCTGATGATCTCTTATAATTAGGTCTGCTTTGGTGTTGCTACTCCCTTCCCCCCTGTATCAGTAACACAAGATTCATGTCCTCAAGGATGTCCATGAACATGCCTGTTCTATATTAGCAAAGTATGAAAAAAAACTGTCAAGGTAGAAGGCAGAGGAAGTATAACATTTATTTAGACACCAGAGGATACAATCCCAAGACCAATGACTCCAATCAGATGTAGTAGTAATTGATTCCAAAACCAGTAAGCCCACCTCAATGTAGCAACAAAGAAATTATGACATAACATTACACCAAGGAACCAAGGCATTCTGTAATCTTACCCCCTGGTATGGCCTTCCCATAAACAATCACTCATGAATCCTAATTGTCTGCTTGCCTGTGTCCTCTCCCACAATATTGAAAGCCCTTGCATTTTCTCAGAGTCCTTGCAGTCTCCTGGGTTCTCTGGATTCTCAGTTCTCCAATCTCTCAATGATATATATTCTCAGGTCTTAGATCTACACAACTCTCTGGTCTGCAGTCTCAGCTCTGCAGTCTCTCTCAAAGCTGGCTGCCTCAATGTCTTCTTGATGTCTGCTTCCCAATTCTCCTCAATTCTGCAGCTCTCTCTGTTGCTGCTCTCAGTTCTGCTGCTCTCACACTCTGAGCTCTCTTTATATACAGCCCTAGCCAGCACCTTTTTGGCTAGAACTTAGTGCACACACAATTGGCTGTGGTCTTAGCACCTCTCCTTAGAACCCTGAGGGTTTCACACCTCTTGTAAGCTAAATTGCAAAAGGGTGTGGGTGTGGGGCCTTGCATCTAGTAAGTAAAGGTTTAAGTAAAGGCCCTATTTAATAGGTGAAGAAGATCTTTATTCACATTAACACTACCACACCATTTTTTACTTTAGCTGAAGAATAATAGATTCTGCTTTAGCCATTTATTTTAACTTTGTGTGTATTTCTATTTCAAATGTTTGTCTGTTTTCTCCTTAACAATATATTCTTTTTCAATTACATGTGAAGATAGTTTTCAACATTTACTTTTATATCATTTTGAGTTCCAAATTTTTTTTTTCTATCTCGGTTCCCTTCTCTCTCCCCAGGATGGCAGGCAATTTGATATAGAGTATACATGTAGAATCATATTAACCATATTTTCACATTAGTCATGTTGTGAAAGAAGAATTAGAACAAAAGAGGAAAATCACGAGAAGGAAAAAATGGAAATGGTATCCTTCAATCTACATTCAGACTCCATAGTTTTCTCCGGAAATGGATAGCATATTTGATTCAATCTTTTGGAATTGTCTCAGAACATTGTATTGCTGAGAAGAGCTAACTCTGTCTGAGTTGTTCATTGCAGAGTGTTGTTTTTACTGTGAACAATGTTCTCCTGGTTCTGCTCACTTTACTCAGTTTCAGTTCGTGTAAGCCTTTCCAGGTTTTTCTGAAAACTGCCTGCTCATCATTTCATATAACACAATATTATTATTCCATTACACTTAGATGCCACAACTTGTTCAGCCATTCCCCAACTGAGGGGCATCCCCTGAATTTACAATTCTTTGGCAGCCACAAAAGGGCTTACATAACTATTTTTGTACATGTGGATCTCTTTCCTTTTTTTATAATATCTTTGGGATACAGCCCAAGGAGTAACTTTGCTGAATCAAAGGGTATGTATAGTTTCATAGACCTATGGGCAAAGTTCCAAATTTCTATCCAGAATTTTTGGATCAGTTCATGACTCCACCAACAGTGAATTAGTGCTCCAATTTTCCCACACCTTCTCCAACATTTATCATTTCCTTTTTTTCTCATATTAACTAATCTGAAAGGTGTGAGACATTACCTCAGAGTTATTTTAATTTGCATTTTTCTAATCAATAGTGATTTAGAACAGTTCTCCATATGACTACAGATATCTTTAATTTCTTCATCTGAAAAATGCTTATTCACATCCTTTGACTGCTTCTCAAATGGGGGCTCATTGTATTCTTATAAATTTGACTCAGTTCTTTCTCTATTTTAGAAATATAACCTTTGGAGCAGGTGGATCCAAGTTGGTGGCTGGAAAGCAGGAATGGCATAAGCTCTCCCACAAATCCCTCCAAACACCTACAAAAAAAGGTTCTGAAGAAAGTCAAGGGCTTCAGAACACACAGAATGAAAGGGATAAAAAAAAAATGGAGGACAATGTGAAATATCTCATTGGAAAAAAACACTGACCAAGAGAATAGATCCAGGACAGATAAGTTAAAAATTATTGGGCTACCCAAATGCCATGGTCAAAAAAGGAACCTAGACATCATCTTTCAAGAAATTATCAAGAAAAAACTGCCCTGATATTATAGAACCAGAGGGTAAAATAGAAATCAAAAGAATCCACCAATTGCCTCTTTAAAAAATCCCAACGAGAAAATTCCTTGAAATATTGTTACCAAATTTCAGAGTCCTCAGGTCAAGGAGAAAATACTGCAAGTAGCCAGAAAGAAACATTTTGAGTATTGTAGAAACACAATCAGAATAACACAAGATCTAGCAGCTTCTACATTAAAGGACTGAAGGGCTTGGAATATAATATTCTGGAGGTCAAAGGAGCTAGGATTAAAACAAAGAATGACCCACCCAGCAAAACTGAGTATAATGCTTCAAGGCAAAATATCAATTTTCAATTAAAGAAAGAACTTTCATGCTTTCTCAATGAAAAGACCAGAGCTGAATAGAAAATTTGACTTTCAATACAAGAATCAAGAGAAGCATGAAAAAGTAAACAAGAAAGAGAAATCATAAAGGACTTACTAAAGTTGAACTGTTTTGTTTACATTTCTTTTTTCTCAGCTTTTCTTTTAATTAAGATTTTTTTTATTTTCATTTTACAACACTGACTTCCACATGATTTTGTGTTTCAGATTTTCTTTCCTCCCTCTCCCCCTCCCTCCTAAAGATAGCATGGAATCTGGTATATCTTTTACATATAACTTCACATTGAACTTATTTATGCAATAGTCAAGTTGTAAAGAAGAATTATGACCAATGGAATGAATAATGAGAAAGAAGAAACAAAAAAAAAAAGGAAAAAAAGAAGAGCAAACAGTGTGCCTCAATTTTCATTCAGACTCTATAATTCTTTCTCCAAAGGACTCATGATGTAGACAGCTCTCTCCATTATGAGTTCTTTGGAGTTGTCTTTGAACATTCTATTGCTGAAAACAGTGAAGTCTATCAGGGTTAGTCATCACAGAATCCATATATCTGTGGTTGTGTATAATGCTCTCCTAGCTCTTCTCGCTCACTCAGCATTATATCGTGTAGGCTTTTCCAGGTTATTATGAAGTTGGTATCATCCCCCTTTCTTATAGCACAATAGTATTCCATTACCTTCATATACCACAACTTGTTCAGCCATTCCCCAATTGATGGGCATCCCCTTGATCTCCAATTCTTTGCTACTAGAAAAAGCGCCACTATAAATATTTTTGTACATATGGGTCCTTTTCCCATTTGTATAATATCTTTGGGAAACAACCCTAGAAGTGGTATTGCTGGGTCAAAGGGTATGGACATTTTATTCTGATAATTTGATTTTCTTCTTTCTCCTTTTTAATAAAATTAACAAAAAAGTTTATTTATTTCATTGTGTTTTTTTTTTCATAAAACCGGATCTTAATTTTATTTATTAGTTCAATAGTTTTCTGAATTTCAATTTTATTAACCTTTCCTTTTATTTTCAGCATTTTAACTTGATATTTAATAAGGAACTTACATTTTTTTCATTTTTTCTAGCTGTTTAGTTGCATGCCACATTCATTGATCTCCTCTTTCTCTATTTTTTATTTATTTTAGGCATTTAGAGATATAAAACTTCCCCTAAGAACTTCTTGGGCTGCATCCCATTAGTTTTGACATGTTGGCTCATTATTGTCATTCTCTTGGATGAAGTTATTGTTTCTATGATCTGTTGTTTGACCAACTCATTTAGGATTAGATTACTTATTTTAATTTGGTTTTAGTCTGTCTTTCCATGGCCCTTTATTACATGGTATTTTTATTGCATTATGATTTGAAAAAGATATATTTATTATTTTTACTTTTCTGTATTTGATTTGAGGTTTTTATGCTCTAGTACAGGGCTGTCCAACCTTAGGTTTTTATTGAAACAATACACAATATATTTTGATTTGCCATTTTAGTGAGAGCTCTGTGGTAGCATTGGCTTCATTTACTAAAGCATTTATGTAAATTTCTATGCTTGTAGGTGGGCTGTATAAATGGCACTGCTGGCCCCATGAGTCCTGTGGACTGCATTTTGGATAGCCTGGCTCTAGTACATGGTCAATTTTTCTGTAGGTGCCATGTATTGATGAGAAAAAGGTATATTCTTTTCTATTCCCATTCAGTTTCCACCAGAAGTCTACCATATCTAATTTTTCTTAAATTCTATTCACCTCCTTAACTTCTTTCTTATGTATTTTGTGGTTATATTTATCTAGCTCTGAGAGGGGGAGGTTGAGGTCCCCCATTAGTGTAGTTTTACTGCCTATTTCTTCCTGTAACTCACTTAATTTCTCTTTTAAAAATTTGTGTGCCATTCTGCTTAGTGCATATGTTTAGTAATCATGTTACTTTACTGTGTATGGTATTTTTGGAAGAGGTAGTTTCCTTCCTTATCACTTTTAATAAGATCTATTTTTAACTTTTGCTTTATCTGAGATTAGGATCACTAATTCCACCTTTTAATTATTATTTTTTCTTTACTTCAGCTGAAGCAAAATATATTCTGCTCCAGCCTTTTACCTTTCCTCTGTGTGTATCTCTCTGCTTCGAATGTGTTTCTTATAAACAATATATTGTAGGATTATGGTTTTTAACCCACTCCGTTATCTGCTTCCATTTTATGAGAGAATAAATGCCATTCACATTCACATTCACATTCACAGTTATTATTACTGTGTCTTTCTCTCCCTCCTATTTCCACCCTGTTTATACTATTCTTTCTTCTTTCACCCTTTCCCTTCTCAGTAGTGTTTTGTTTCTGACCACTGCCTCCCTTAATTTCTGTTCCCTTCTGTCAGCACCCCTCAATTTTCATTTTCCTTTCCCCTACTTCTCTTCCTTTTCCCTGCCTTCTATTCACCCCTCCCTTTTTATCCTCCCTTTTCCTCCTGCTTCTCCTTTAAAGTAAGATTTTTATAACCAACTCAATGTTTATGTTATTCTCTGTTTATGACAAATCCAATGAGAGTAAAGTTCAAACAATGCTTACCCCCTCCCTTCTTTCCTTCTACTTTAATAGGTCTTTGTGCCTTTTCCTGTGATATAATTTACCCCCCCATTCTATCTCCCTCTTTCTTCTTCTCCCAGTACAATCCTTCTTTTCACCACTTAATTATTTTTATCATCATGTCAAATTCAACTTATGATCACACCTTCTGTCTATTTACACTCCTTCAAAATTGTATAATAAACATATAGTTCTTAAGGGTTATATGTATCATTTTACCAGTAGGGAAGTAAACAGTTAAAACTTATGCAATAACATTTTTTTTCTTTCCTGTTTACTTTTTATGCTTCTCCTGAGTCTTGTAATTGAAGATCAAATTTTTTGTTCAGCTCTGGTTTTATTTTTTTCATCAGGAATGACTTAAAGTCCCATATTTCATTGAATATCCTTCTTTCCCCTGAAATCATATACTTAATTTTGCTGGATAAGTACTTTTTGGTTGTAATCCAAGCCCCTTTGCTTTCCAGAATACTATACACTAGGCCCTCAGATACTTTAATGTAAAAAAATATTAAATTCTTGTGTAATCCCAACTATGGTTTCCCAGTATTTAAACTGTTTCTTTCTGGCCATTTGTAGTATTTTCTCCTTAATTAGGTGACAAATTTCATTGGACTTTTCGTTTTGGGAACTCTTTCAGGAGGTCATCAGTGGATTCTTTCAATTAATATGTTTCCCTCTGGTTCTAGGACATCAAGACAGTTTTCCTTCATAATTTCTTGAAAGATGCTGTCCAGGCTATTTTTTTTGACCATGGCTTTCAGTTAGTCCAGTAATTATTAAATTATCTCTCCTGTATCTATTTTCCAGGTTGTTTTCCCCAATGAGGTATTTTACATTTTTTCATTTTTTCCCTTCTTTTCATTTTGTTTGACTGATTCTTGATGTCTTATACAAGTATTAGCTTCCACTTGCTCAATACTAATGGAAGACATACATATATATGGAGAGGGGGGGGGAGGGCACAGGGTGAGTTGAAGATGAAGGGATGATATCTAAAAGAAATACAATCAAATTAAGGGATGAGAGAGGAATATATTGAGAGAGGGGAAAAGGGAGAGATCGAATGGGGTAAATTATCTCACATAAAAGTGGCAAGAAAAAGCAAACCTGTAGGACGAGAAGAGAAGGCAGGTGAGGGGGAATGAGTGAATCTTCCTCTCATCAGATTTGCCCTGAGGAGAGAATACCATACACAGTCAATTGGGTATCTTACCTCACAGGAAAGAAGGAGGAAGAAGATAAAAAAAAAGGGGGGATGATAGAAGGGAGGGCAGATGGCGGAGGAGTTAATCAAAAACAAACACTTTCAAAAAGGGACAGGGACAAGGGAGAAAATTCAATAGAGGGGGATATGTCAGGAAGGAGCAAAATATAGTTAGTCTTTCACAACATGAGCATTGTGGAAAGGTTATACATAATGATACACATGTGGCCTATGTTGAATTGCTTGACTTCTTAGGGAGGGTGGGTAGGAAGGGAAGAAGGGAGAGAATCTAGAACTCAAAGTTTTAAAAACAGATGTTCAAAAACAAAAAAAAAAATTCTGCATGCAACTAGAAAATAAGATACACAGGCAATTAGGTGTAGAAATTTATCTTGCCCTACAAGAAACGAAGGGAAAAGGGGATGGGAGGGGAGTGGGGTGACAGAAGGGAGGGCTGACTGGGGAACAGGGCAACCAACTATGTGCCAGAATATACACCATCTCAGAGTGGAGGGGAGGGTAGAAATGGGGAGAAAATTTGTAATTCAAACTCTTGTGAAAATCAATGCTGAAAACTAAATATATTAAATAAATTAAATTAAACATTAAAAAAAAAGAAACAAAGGCAAAAAAGCAGTGCCTTGTTCTAAGGAGCTCACAGTTTTTCCATCTGTGGAAACAAAGTGAAAACTACGTAAAAACAAGATTTTACATGTATACACACACACACACATATATGTATATGTATATATATATATATAGAGAGAGAGAGAGAGGGGGATAGATAGATAGATAGATAGATAGATAATCTCAGAGGGAAATCACTAAGATATTTTGTTTTGCTTTAAATAGCATTTTATCTTCCTTCACAATTATATTAGCATTCAATTTTTACAAGATTTTGAGTTCCAAATTTTTCTCCCTCCCTACTCTCTCCTCTTCTGAAAATGGTAGGCAATTTGATTTGGTTTAAACATATGCTATCAAGTAAAACATATTTCCATATTCAACAGAGTTGTGGAGGAGGAAAGGGATCAAAATCTTTTAAAAAAACATGAAAAAGAATAAAGTAAATTGAAAGAATGCTTCAATCTGCAGTCAAAGTCCATCAGTTCATTATCTGGATATGGATAGCATTTTCCTTTAAGAGTCCTTTGTCCTTGTCTCCAATCATTGTGTTGCTGAGAAAAGCTGAGTCATTCATAACTGGTCATCACACAATATTGCTAATACTGTGTACAATGTTTTTCTGGTTCTGCTCATTTCACTTTGCATTAGTTTATACAAATCTTTCCAGGTTTTTTTTTTTCTTGAAATTTACCTGTTCATCATTACTTATTTCACAATAGTTTTTCGTTACACAGCTTCTTCAGCCATTCCCCAACTTATAGTCATCCCCTCATTTTCAGTGGTTTGCCACCACAAATGTGGTTACTATGAATATTTTTGCACATGTACATCCTTTTCTATTTTTTTAATATTCTCTTTGTAATTCAGACTTAGCAGTGGTATTGCTGTATTAAAGGGTAGGCACAGTTTGGTTGCCCTTTGGACATAGTCCCAAATTGCTCTCCAGAATGCTTAGATCAGTTCTCAACTCCAACAACAATGCATTAGTGTTCCAATTTTCTTACATCCTCTCCAACATTTATCATTTTCTTTTTTTTTCTTATATTAGTCAATATTGTTGAGAGGTGTTACCTCAGGGTTCCTTTAATTTGAATTTCTCTTGTCAAAAGTAATTTTGAGCATTTCTTCATACTCTCATAGATATCTTTGATTTCTTCATCTAAACACTGCATTAGATTAGCAGCCATAACATACAGGATAGAGAAATGACATGAAAATGCAGATGGCCTGGCTTCAAGTCTAGCCTTCAACATCTATTCGCTATATGATTCTGGGTAAGTCATTTAACATCTAGGTGCTCTGGGCAATTCTCTAAGATTTTAAAGAGTAGAACCTTACCTTGGTAGAAGCAACTTCTTCACCTGGAAGTTGAGAGATAGTATGCTGGAATGGACAAGACATTAGACTTGGAATCAAAAACCTCTGGCCTCAAATTCTGCCCAGTTGTGTAACTATAGGAAATTCACTAAACTTCTCTCTTTCTCTCAGTTTTGTTCCCTATAAAATAAAAGGATAGGCCCCCATGAATTCCACATACCCACCATATCTAATCTATGATCTTCTGACCAAATGTATTCCATATTTCAAAAAAACCACACACATGCATGTATGCATGTATGCATGCATGTGTGTGCATATATGAGTATATGCATACACACATTTCCTTAGCACCTAATATAATCTTTTGACATATTTTTATTAAGCATATAAGTATGGTCACTATCAATTGGAAAATTAGAGTAAGAGGTATAGATTCTATTTTATAAGGAGTGGGGAGCAATTTTTAAGAATGATTATGTCATCATCCATTCATGCCCTGCCCTACATAGACTATAAGTGCCTCGAAGACAATGATTCTATAGTTGTTTTATCTTATTAATATGTTACAATAAAATGATTTTTGAACATGGTTATATTATGTGAAGAGTAGTAATTTAAGGAATAGTATTTAGAAAGGATTGGAAAGGATACACACACACATATACACATGCACACACAACCATTTGGGGGGGAGGGCATAGAAAGCAGTTCGATATAAATATATGACCCAGTTAAATATACTCAAAGAAATGCTGCAAGCCACAAAAGACTAATAACATGCATTGATAAAAATGTTTAAAACCAGATTGAGTAATTGAAATCATAACTGCTGCCATAATCTCTCTCACAATGTTAATACATAATCCTCAACAAAAGCTAAAAGAATTTGGGACTGGATCAGCCAAAGCACATTTGGCTGGAGTGGGAATAGACGGGATAGTATAGATAGCATGGAGTTTTATTACAGAAGACTGAAAATTAGAGAAGCTGTCATGCATACTGTATAGAGAATTGGCTTTGGATCTAAGATGAACAGAATTCAAATCCAGATGAAGAAACACTCATGTTCAAGTAATTACAAAAATGCAGCTAGGTGGCGCAGTGAGTAAAGAACCAGCCCTGGAGTCAGGAGGACCAGAGTTCAAATCCAGCCTTAGGCACTTACTACCTGTGTGACCTTGGGCAAGTCACTTAACCCCAATTGCCCTACATTCTCCCCTCCACAAAAAAACAAAAAACAAACAAAAAAAAAACACAAAGTCTGTATCTTCTGACATGCCAGGCCAGGGACTGGGTTTTTAAACCTAGGAGTTCCAGGGATCATCTTCTCCAGGAGAGATAAAATAATTGCCAAGGATTTCTTCCCATGGCATCAATCAGCTAGAGTAAAAAAGAACCAGGTCCTCTAGTCCTATCAAACTATCAAGATTTTCTCCAAGCTTGGACATTTCCATCCTGGGATATTGATTTACCTAAGATGATGAGTGATAAATCATTATAGAAGATCCTCCATATTATAGTGTAAGGCCAGCTTTTCTTCCTTCCCCACCCATCACCCAGCTCCTGAAAGATCTTTAAACTCTCCAGGTTGGAATAAAGAATCAGACATTCCTTTCTGGCTAGGAGACTGAGAAGTCCCTCTCTGAGAATGCACCTCTCAGGCATTCCTCTCTGACACATAGGCCCGAACAAAGAACAGGAAACTCTTAAGACAAAGGATAGGAAATAACTCCTCTCCTGCTTGGAGAAATACTCCTAAGATTGCCTAGCCAGTTCTTAGCAATGAGGGTGGGGGGAGGGTGGCTTCCTTCTCTGGCAGGAAAAAACTTTCTTTGTTCAGCATCCTATAAGTCACCACATGGAAAAAGTGCATGGGATCTCGCCCATGGGGAGGATGCTTTGCCTGGGATCATTTTCCCTCTTGGGACTTGACCGAGCTGTGTAAACTGGGAGCCCCTCAGCTCTGAGAGGATAAAGTGCTGGAGTTCCTCCGAGAGGTGATGAATCTATGTCGTCTGTGTCTTTGTTGTTGTTGTGTTAACTGTGTTTGTTAGAGTATTTCCCCTGGCTTTCAATAAAAGCTATTCTGTGGGGACTATGCCTTATTGCCAGCACGAATCCAAATCTGAACCTAAATTAGCTTAACTGAACAGATGAGGAAAGAATAACAAGAAAAAATCCAGGATCCGACTTGTCTAGGCAAGACAACTCATTTATCTACCATGTGATCACAGATGTATAGTATCCAGGGTGGATGACAGTCTGAGTCACCCTTATGTCACACGTCTTGTGAAGCAGCCTAAAATTGGACTGATATGCCAAAGAGTCCTAATATAGAAGGCAGTAGGAGGGGATCACTCCCTTTTAAATATCCACTGTCAACAGTTTTGAATGCTTAGTGGCCATTACCTGTAATTGTTCTCTAATCTTGAAGAGCTGAGGTCTTTCAGCAGAGCCTCTCTCTCTTTCTTTCTCTCTCTTTATCTCTCTCTCTCTCTCTTTCACACACACACACACACACACACACACATACACACACACACGCACACCCCTTCAAAGGTCAAGTTACATAATCACACTAACGAAAAATACTATATTTGCTTAAAAATCTCACAGTTTACAAACCATATAGTTCATAAACTGATAGGTTTTCCTCTTATATTCTTAACATTTATTATTTTGTTTTGGGTGTTACTTTTATTTACTAAAATTTATCTGCTCTATCTCATATTATTTTATTCACTTTTGTCTCTGAGCTTATCTCAGGTATTTTCTTTAACTTTTTTTCTGATCATAGTTCACTCGTGTGTGTGTGCGTGTGTGTGTGTGTGTGTGTGTGTTTGTATGTGGTGTACGTGTGTATACAAGCAAACATTCTTTCCCTTACCCAGTTTTGTTAATATTCCCACTTTTGATCTTAATCATTGACAGTAAATTATTTTAAAATGCCTCTTTTTCCTCATCTTCATTTAATCCACACTTTCTCTCTGGTCCTTTATTTTTTACTTTCTCTTCTTTCTTTCTCACTCCTACCTACACACCAAATTAGCCCTTGTATTCTTTTTGTCTTTACTCAGTCCATCTCCTCCATTCAGCCCTTACTGTGCTCTCCTCATTGTCTTGACTCTACAGTTAAAAAGTTCAGCTATTATGCACTACCCTTCCTCCTTAGAGCCTTTGCTTTTGTGTTTTGGCATTCTCTATCTATTGTGAATAAGTAGATAAATCCCACTATCTGATCCCTGTGTAAGATTTTACCTGTGTCTTACTGAATGTCCCTGAAGCAAGTCACATAAATAAGTGTACTACTTTCATTACAATTATTTTATCAAAATGTTACTGGGTCCTCATAACTGCACAGAGATCATTTTACCCACCCGTTAGGAACTCTCCATCATGCTCCCAACAGCAGCTATTCTTATTGTTGTTTATTTTTTTTTTCTAAGACCCTCATCCAATCTACTTTCTCAGCAATTGACCCTGATTCCTAATTTGCTTAGGACATTGAAACCATCTGTTGTGCTGGCTCTAATCTCCCTTCTTCATACCTTTAAAACACCCTTAAGTCTTCACTTATCCTCTTTGAATAGAGTGACACTAGCCTTCTTACTGTTCCTTGCATAAGACATTCCATCTTTTGACTCCACACATTTTCACTGACTGTCCCTCATGCCTGGAATGATCTCCTTCCTCATCTCTGCCTTCTGGCTTCTCTGACTTCCTTTTAAGACCAAGCTAAAGTGTTACTTTCTTCTACAGGAAGCATTTCCTGATTTGTCTATAGTGCCTTCCCTCTGTTGATTGTCTTCAGTTTATCCGGTGTATGACTTATTTGTACACCTTGAACATTCAACCATTCATTTTCTGTCAGTCAGTGCGGGGAACTTTTTCCACCAATATAATTAATACTCCATCCATAATATATTTGACAAGTTTTAGAGACTTATCTCTGGCCTGTGGGTTTTGGCCCATAGTCATATATTCAGCAAATATTAGACACTGCATTTAAATTTAAGGTTGCTTAAGTTCAAAAACAACTTTACTCAGTGTCATACTTCCTTGGATACTGTGGGTGCTTCATAAATATTCAGGGAATTGAATTTTCCCAAAAACCTTTTATGAGTTATGTAGTACAAATATGATCCATACTTTACAGATGAAGAAAGTGAGTCTTAGGGCAAGTAATTTGCTCACAGTTATGCAGCTAGTGGGCATCAGAGCTTATATCTGAAACCAATTCCCTGCATCAATGTAGTAGGAAGGCAGAATTTATGATCTCAAATATAATCATGTATATGTTTGAATGGTCCGAAATCGCAAGGTATGAGAGATTCTCTAAGAAGAAAACAAGAAATTTATTTAGGCCCCAC
>JAQQSZ010007531.1:0-13283 GCA_028646595.1 Phalanger gymnotis | reverse complement strand
AATCCACACCCACACAGGTTTCACACCTGACAGGGCCCTGGGCCTGGGGCTTAGCACTTAACAGCTGAAAGTACTTCCACTCAAAAGAAACAAAAGCCATGCTAATGAGACAATTTTGCTTAACAACACAACATGTGTGTTGCAGAGGTAATAAAACAGGTGAAAAGAACACTAAGAAAACTTAAGTGTCTCCAACTCGAATGTCAACTGTCTATAGGACAAAGCAGCCATGGGCTTCCCTAGAATCCCTCCAACTAAAAAACGACAAAAGCTTTTATGTACCATATATTTTCAAGACTAAATGAAAAGCTTGGAAAGCCAAGAAGTAGGCAGAAGCATAGACAGTGAGGTATGCACGACGTAATTATTTTGGAATGTTAAGGATGACATCTTTGTAATCAGCTGCCCTCATCGGTTCTTACAAAGAAAAGCCATTTCATGTCCCGTTGGTCCTGTAATTAATCTCAAGTAACTGCTGTCTATGAAAGTATGTTTCCAAAGGTCCAGTTCCTGATTTCATGCATAATTTCCAGAGCATTTAGAATTGACATAAGTTGTATTACCGTGTGAATTGATGTCCAAGCTCACTAGACGATTTGGCACTCTGCTAATCACCAAACTCTATCATTGAGCCTCAGATCACTGCCAGCCTTCTTTTTATTCATCCCCTTTGGCTCATGTTTTAGGAATAAAGCCTTCATTTTCTGTACTCCACAATTCCCTGTCCCATAGAGACAAAGATCCCCATAGAGAAGAGAAATGGGTACTTTTTTTTCAAAGGCCATGTCTTAGATGAGGCTTGTTCCCAGACTCTCTTAACTAAAGGCGTTCTCTGAGCCAAAGAACTGACATGCAAAAGAGAAAACCAAGGGCTTGGCGGGCTTTCAGAACTCAGCTTCCCAAGGTTGTCCAGGGTATTATAACCTACTGAGGAGGGTTTTCAGACTCTAATGGTAGAGTGTTAAATATAATCTCCTATATTATCCCAGCAGGATAGTAAGGACACATGTAGAACTGAAATAAAAGAAGAAACAAGCAGTGCCAGGATTATTTTTTGCAACTTTTTTTGTTTTGTTTTGTTTTTCATGTGCATCTGCTCTTGTAAGTTTTTACATGAAGAGATCTTATTCTATAAGAAAACTTTATCTCCTGCTTCCGTTGTGAACATATGAAGTTAAGAGAGCATTCGTAGATGTGCTTTCTATAGCAGGTCCTCACCTACAAGATGAGTTTGTTGTTAATGATGGAAGCCTTCTCTTCCCTCTTCAAGCACCCCACACCATTCCCTCCCTACTCTCTCTGAAGAGTGCTTCCCTTTATAATGTAAAGGCCTTTTCTGTGAACACCTTCATCTAAAAGCCATTTACATCACCCTTGATTCTCTCCATCTTATAATTAAGAGACGACCAATCCCTCTACTTACATCCTTGATCCCAAGCCTTCCCATTTCCAGCAGATTATCCCAATGATCACTTCCATGCCTTACCTCCCCATCACTAGTCTTTAATCTTTTCTTATCTACTGGCTATTTCCCTACTCTCTGCACACATGCCCAGAATTCTCCCATCTTTAATGTTAAAATCAATAAACAAATGAATCAATAAATTTATAAATATCTCACTTGATCCATCTGCCTCCTGTCTAATTATACTATATTGTTCTTTTTTTATAGGCAAGAGAAAAGGATGAGATAAACAGTCTGGACCCATGATTTTAGTAGTGCAGGGAACTTTCAATTTAAGCAACTCCCTCTAAAAATGCAGGTCAGCACCTTCTTTGAGTTGCTCTGAAGGACTTCTTAAACTTTTTCCACTTGCAACCCCCTTCAGTGCTTCTTAAACTGTGGGTCCTAACACCATATGGGGTTGCAATCCATAGTTTAAGAAGAGCAGATTGAAATGTTAAGGGATTTGACTGGGGTAACTCAGGTAATAGTGTGTTAGAGCCAGGATTTTAATGGGGATCTTCTAAGCTCTAGTGACAGTTCTCTATTCACTATACCTCTCTGGTTCTCTACAACTAAAATCCTGGAGAAGGAGCTGTCCATGTTCATTGTCACAATCTCTTCTTCTCTTCTCACTTTTCAACTACTTGTAATCTGGCCTCCAACCTAATCATTCAACTATGAGTGCCTTCTTTGGAGTTACAAGGGATCTCATTTGCCAAATCTGATGGCCGTTTCTCAAGACTCATCTTTCTTGACCTCTCTTTTTCTCTCTTTTTCTTTTTTCTTTTTTTTGCAGGGGGGAAGGCAGGGCAATTGGGGTTAAGTGACTTGCCCAAGGTCACACAGCTAGTGTCAAGTGTCTGAGGCCAGATTTGAACTTGAGTCGTCCTGACTTCAGGGCCGATGCTCTACTCACTGCGCCACCTAGCTGCCCCTTTTCTTGACCTCTCTGTAGCATCTGACACTAGTAACCACTCTCCTAATTATTCTCTTCTCTAGATTTCTCTCTCTCTCTCTCTCTTTTTTTCTCTCTCTCTCTCCCTCCCTCCTTCCTTCCCTCCACCTCAGCTCTCTTCCTACTTACCTGGACTCTCCTACATGAAGTTTAAAAAGCATACTCCAGGTTATTAGGGTTCTGTGCTATCCCCTTTTCTTTGTTCTCTGCAATTCTCCCTTAATGATGCCCAACAGCTTACACAGGAGCTCAGTTATCATTATTTTACCAAAAGGAAGGAAGAAAAGAAATAGCATGTATGAAGTACTTGCTAAGGGCTTTATAAATATTATCTCATTTGATCCTCATAACAACCCTAGGAAGTAGGAGCTGTTATTATTTACATGCTACAACAACAAAAAAGACAATAATTTCTCAACAAATCACAAAAACAACAATAAATTCACAAAAATCAGCCATGCATTAGTGAATAGAAATCTCAGAAACACATGAAGAAAAGCAGCAATATTAAATACATCTTTTACTAACCATAATGCAATAAAAACTACATTCAATAAAGAGCCTTTGAAGCAAAGATTAACAGTTAATTGAAAACTAAACCCTAAAGAATGGGTGGGAACAACAAAGAACAAGTCACAGAAACAATGATTTTTCCAGCATTACTCCATGCTAATCATCAGAAAGTGAGTAGCAGTGATTAATTTTGTAATTGCACAGTTTTCTGTTATGTATGATTAGAAAGGGAGGTGAATTATTCAGAGTGAGAATGAGGGTTGCCAAATGGGCAGCCTGAATATTATGTGGATATATTCAAACTATTAATAGGTCAAGAGGAAGTCTTCCACCAGGTGGAATAGATGAAATGTGGAAGACCTATATGTAACTGTGTCCCTTCAAGGAGTCCTCCTGAAATCTACACCAAGGAATACTCAAGGTCAGCAACACTTCAACATCATAGTTCATAAACCCTTTATCCAATAGGTATTACCAGACAAAACTAGAAGACACATTACCAAACACATTAGTAAGATAAAAGAGAAAATTCCCCTCAATACCCCCAAAGCAAATTCTCTCACATATTCCCACATAACTGGTGGGAGAGGAAACACATGTAGTCTAAACAACTCATGCTTCTAAGAAATTAGAATTCCCTGCTGAAATATTGCCACTTTCTGCTTCTCTCCAGAGTTACCGATGCCACTGGCTAACCTACTAGTATAGCATTTGTTTCTTTCTCTTCTAAGCTCCTACATCCATCTGCCAATCGATTACTCTTTTGAATTCTAACTACTAAGTAGCCTTTTCTCTGTAGAAGAATGGTCACAGCTTTTTGTGAGACAGTTAATAAGCCTCGATGCCATTTCGATGCTTTTGAGTCATACACATAGCTTCATCTAACCAGTATGGAGAAATTCGCTTAGGTAAAAATCTGACCTGTGAATATTATGCTTCCACTTCATCAATTCTCTCAGGTCTACCTGCTCTTTGGATTGAATTTAATAAATTTGTTTCAATTCCCATCATGCTCCTGGAAGCTATTTGAAGTATGGTAGGATTTAATTTGCAAGACTGGACAGGATAGAGTAGAGCTACTGATATAGCTTTCTCTATGGCCCATCTTCTCATTAACCAATGCATTATTTTGATCTACCTAATGCTGACATAGGAATTTCTATTGGGAAAGGAAGGATAAGTGATTAAGATAGTAATATTTGTTTGTATAGTGTTGTATATTGAAACTCTAAGTGGAATGCCCATTTTGGTAAACTCCTTTACTAAAATGTATTGAGTGTGGTTTATTGTAATCTTTTATGCTTACATGCTAAGAGCTAATAGTTTCCTTTAAAGCTTAGCCAATTATAGCCTCACCATTTTGCATGCTGAAAATTTGATAGTTTCATTCTTTGTTTACTTTCTTAAAGCTTTGCAAAAAGTTCTCATAGTAGCTTTTCCCAAATCATTGTTATGATAATTATTAGTCCCTAGGCTGACCAGATATCTTAGCCTCAGATGATCCCACCTCCAGATGTCATTATCCTTTGAGTTATTTACAAGTTATTTACAAGTACCACTCCATTGTAGTTCTGTCCTAAGATAACATGCAGAAGCTTCTGAGAGTCAAAGACAAGTATGGAAAAGGTCCATGAACTAGGCCCTACCTAATGAGTGTTGATGAAGACTGTCCATGAGCTTAGATATAATCCATCTGACCAAGTATGCTTGAAGTATGAGGAACCAAACTGATAAGGTCAGAAGCAGAGTTTTTTTCATGATATGAGCAGGAGGATCCAATCCTAAATATCATTGCTGCCGAAGTCCCAGCTTTCACATAGATACTGATCATTGTATGGGGGAGGAGAAGACTGGTATAGAACCAGAAGAAACTCCACAGTCCCTGGAATGACGAGATGGCATTGGAGAAAGGGGTGAGAAGGGGACAGGTAGAGAAGATATAAGCAGAATTTGCAGCATTTACTCTCCCTCATCATCTGATATCAGGCCAGCTGTGCTCCATTTTAAACTCTTTGGAACTCAGTTTCTCCATCCACAAAAAGGAGGTAAACTAGATGACCTCTAAGTTCTATGCTCCTATAATCACTACAATAGCTCATATCCTTCCAAAAAAAAAAACGTGTCATGAAATGGGCTTCATTTTTACCTTTTAGTGGTTTGGGGAATGATATTTAGTACACAATTACTCCTTTAGAAAACAATGGCTACTAAATTTTGGTAAATGAATAGAAGACCCTGATCACTTCTCCAACATTTAGAATTAGACCCATAAATCTAAAATGCCTCTGTCCTGAATTCCTAAAGCTGTACCAAAAGGACTGCCCTCTCCATGTAAAGGGTTGTTGGTTGCTCAACTCTGATGCCAGTACACTATTACATCAGGTTCAGTGTTGGGATGAAATGAGGCATTCACAGGTTATTGAACATTCAACACAAGGAGGTTGACTTGACTATCAAAGTAAGGAGATGTGACAAGAATACAATGACACTGAGTTTCTCTGGACATGGTCTTCTCATCTTCATATGGAAACATGTTTAGTCAACAGGGCAGAGTAAAGACTTCTGAAGTCCACCAAGTCAGTAACAGATTCCATGGGGCTGTGACTTTTTTAAGGCTTAGTTGACCAGAAAATTGTCAGGGAAGCTAGGGCCAATAGGATGGGCCAATAAGGTCCAAGGGGCAGCTTTGTCTTCTTTTAGGTAATGTGTCCCCATTTTGTATGTAAGAGGAAAGAAGCTGCATCTGGGAAACACTGGTCTTATCACAAAGGATCAAAAATTAGTTAATTAGTTAATTCAACAAACATTTATTATGTTCATAACATAGACAAGGAGCTGTGCTAAATGCTAGAGAAACAAATCCAAAAATGAGTCCTGGCTTTCAAAAGACTTAGATTTTACTTGGGGTGAGGGCAGGAGGAGGAAATGGGGTGTAGAAGGATATAGAAAGTTCACAGGTGCATACAAAGAAACATATAGTGTAGCTATTGATCTGTCTTTCTCTGTGGCCCATCTTCTCTGTAACCAATGCACTATTTTGATTCCTGTGATCCACCTCATGCTTATAGGTGGTATTAATATAGGAATTTCTACTGTAGAAGGAAGGCTAAGTGATTAAGACACGAGTATTTGTTCATTTGTGTATTATTGTATACAATAACAAGTGGGAAAATCAGGAAAGACCTCTTGAAGAAGGTATCATTTGAGCCATGCAAGGTGTTAGGGGTTGTAGGATGCAGAGAGAAGGAGAGAGAGCGTTTCAGGGATGCAGCACAGCTTAGAATATTGTTGATGAGAAGCAGCAAGCAGGCCAAGGTGGTTAAAGTACTGTATGTAAAGAGGCATAATGTGTAATCAGCCTGAAAAGACAAGCTGGAGCCTAATCAATGAAGGATTTAGCATGCCAAATAAAGGAGCTTTTATTTTAACCAAAGCACAATGGGGAACCACTAGGGATTCTTGAGTAGAGGAATCATATGGGTTGACCTATGCTTTAGGAACAGTCATTTGGCAGCTGTATGAAAGATAGCTTGGAAAAAGGAAAGGTTGTAGATAGCTGTTGAAATAGCATAGGCAAGACCTGGTCTAGAGTGGCTGTGGTATGAGTAAAGAGGACAGATGTAAAATATGATTAGGAGAAAGACCAACAAACCTTGGCAAGTGTTTGGATATGAGGAATGTGAGAGAGTGAGGAATTAAGGATGACTTCTAAAATTATAAACCTCTGTGACTGGAAAAAATGTCATTTCCCTTAAATGAGATGTTAAGATGGATGAATTTAAGAGAAAAGCTAGATTCTCCTCTGTACGTGTTTATTCTGAGGTATCTATGGAGCATTCGAGTACATATGTCAAAAGAGCTTTTGGAGTTTTGGACTGAAGCTCAGGATTGTTGTGAATGCATGTAGATTTGGGAATCATGTGCATAGTGCTCACAGGTGAATATCATTGGAAGTAATGAAATCTCCAAAAGAGAAAGCAGAGAGAAAAGGAAAGACAGGACAGAGCCTCTTCAGCCCTTAGACTCCAGCTCTGGAGAGTCAATTGTTAAATTTCCAGTGTGAGCTTTTATACCTCAAAATTGATGAGTGCTACTTCTCAGGGCTGTTTTGATGATTGTCCGGATTTAAGAAAGTGATGGAAAATGTTAATATGAAATTCAAATGAAACTTAAAGTGTGTTTTATATGTGTGTGTATGTGTGTGTGTGTGTTTGTGTGTGTATCAGGACACACTAGGACAATATACCCTTGGTTAGGGGTAGGATATGGACATTTAATCTGCAAAGATGTGAAAAAGAATGTTGCTACAGATGGGAAGAAAACCCTGATAGAGAAGGATCACAAAAATCCAGGGATCAGAGAATATCCCGGAAAAAAAGTGAGTGGTCGACAATGTCAAATGCTGCAGACATGTCAATAAGAATGAGAACTGAAAAAAAAGCCAATGAGATTTAGCAATGAAAAAGGTTATTGGTGACCTTAGAGAGGTCATCTTCAGTGGAACAGGAGGAGAAGAGGATTGAGGACAGATTACAAAAGGGCTCTACAAATATCAGGTACGAGTTGTTATTTTTCTTTATTGAAAGATTTTAAAAGAATGTTGAAAGTGACATGGTCATAAAGAGCAAAAGGCAAGGCAGGCCAGTTAAAGAATTGATCATACTGACCTCAAGAGCTTGTTAGCTATGCTATATAGATCTGTTCCTGACATAACTGGATCAGAGGAAAGGGGAAAAGATTAAGGAAGAACATAGGTAAGGAAAATCCTGAAATTTTGTATCCCTGAGTGAGTCGAATCTTTGAGAAATTGAAGTTGCATCTTAAGTAGTATTTCTGAAAGCACATTGTAAATAGAAATAGGAAAAATGAGAGAGAGAGATAGACATTCAGACAGACAGACAGATAGACAGAGGTAGAGAGACAGGAGAGAGACAGAGACAGAGAGATAAAAGGAGAAAGAGAGAGACAGAGAGGCATTTTCTCCATAAGCACAAACCCTCCCTTGTTTCACTTTCTCTGGGATGTTTTGGAAGACAGATTGACAGCATTCCCTTCACTGGTGACACTAGACAATGTCATCAATGTCTCCAAAACTTTAGAATCCAGTGAACAGAATCAGAGACTTTAGAACTAAAAGCGAACTTAGAGTTCCTCTGGTCCAAGGGTTTTGTATCTCTCGGTGTGTCACAGGCCCCATTGGCAACCTGGGAAAGCCTCTGGACCCTTTCTCAAAATAATGTTCTAGAATCTATAAAGGAAAACACTTAGGATTACAAAGGAAACCAGTTATATTAAAAAGTTATCAAAATATTTAAAAAGATAAATTCCCGGAGCCCCAGTTGAGAGTGTCTGATTCTAGACTACAACCCTCCATTTACAGATAAGGAAACAAACAAACCAAAAAAAGAGCTAAGATGACTGGCCCAAGGGCATAGAACAGCAGATCCAGCAGTAAAGCTGTTATTTATAGGGGAGACATTTACTCACTGTTCTCTCCACTCTGCTAGGCTTTCAGAACTCTGCTCTTTAAGACTTACAGGTGTTGTAACCTAGTGAATAGTGCTTTTCCTATATCATCCTAGCAGGCTAGCAAATGCCCTTTGGTTTGGAGCTGGACCTATGTTTGAACAGCCCATCACTGTTTTTCTCTTTCCTCTTCTCTTTCTGGAAGCCAAAAAATTCCTAATCAGACAGAATAGGCATCGGAAAGCTTTTTAAAGAAGTATGATTTACCTACAGAGCAGTGATGTCAAAGAAACAAAAAAAGAGAGGGCCACTAAATCATATGTAAGAATCCTTGCTACACATATTGACTTAAAAAGCCACATAGTAGTATTTTATGTGTTTTATTATACATTTATTTTGTTAAATATTTCCCAGTTACATTTTAATCTGATTTGGCCTCGAGAGTATTTGACATCTCTGACCTAGACCAATGGTTCTCATTACAAGTATATTTCACCTTGGGTAACACAGTGCTCCTTCCTCTAGCACAGATTTTATCCGTATGTATCTAGCAGATACCAGATTGGCAGTATGCTGAAGTGAATAGAGCATTGGACTTAGACTCAGGGACACATCAGAGCAAGTCGCTTCAATATTCTGACATCGTTTTCCTTATCTGTAAAAGGAGAAGGTCGGGCTCAATGACCTTAGAGGTCTTTTCTGGCCCTAAATCTATTATCCTATAATCCTAAGCTTTCTTTCAATATAATTACCAGATTCATATTTAGCAAATCAGATGCTGAAGTGTGAAAATCCATCAAAAAATCCCCTTTCAAATTGCCTATAATCATTACCACAGCTACCTTGGAAAATAATAACTCCACTTAATCTTTCCAACTAAAGAATAAAAAAGACAAAGACCAGATGAATAGTTCCTTCTTGGTTTAAAAGTCGACTGTCCAAAAACTTGAGATATAGAAAAATGGAAATGTTAAAAAAAAATCTGCTTTCTTTCTTTTCAACTGCCACTGAAGCGATGAAACAAGCTCATTTGCTAGAGCATCTTCTGCCAGTCATTAATTTGAAACAGCTACTGCTATGAAAAGTAGATATAAAACTAGCAACAGATAGAATAATACAAAGGAGAAAATTGAGATGTAAGGCATGAAAAAATCATTTTAATATTTAGTTCTTTCAAGTTTCAAATCCCTACCTCTAAGAAATCTGTAAGCATGCCCAAATGCTCAGTGCAATAATGCCAAAAGAACTTTGGCATATCTTTGATAATGAGACTTTTCTCAGTCGGTTCAGTGGGGATCAACTTAGTTGTTTATTCCAAATGCAATCCCTGTTGTGCTAGGTCATTGGCAATGCATTCCAGGACCTCTCTGGGTAACATTAACGTTAGAAGAATCAGAGTTCTAAAGGACACTTTTTTTTTTCCTCGGGTTGACAATTAAATAGGAAAATCTTTCTCATTTCCTTCTATTGAATTCTTTGTAAATAGGAGGAAAAAAAGAATACATAAAATAAGTAGTTTTTGCCTTGGGCATGCTTAATTCAGTTTCAGTCTTTCATGGTAACCTCCAAATCCACCAAAACATGAGATGAATATCCAATAACCTCATTAGCAAATTATAATGCATTTTTAAAAGAATAAGGTTATTTACTTGAAGGGTTATTTATAATAAGGTTATTTATTTGATTATTGATGTAGGACTTGTAATAAAAATAATAATCTTTTACAGATGAGGAAACTGAACCTCAGACTATTTAATAAACTAGATTTGTAAAGAACTTTGCAAACACTCATTTGATTCTCACAACGCTGGGAGGAAAAAAGTGTGCTATTATTATCCCCATTTTACAGATGAGAAAACAGGCTGGCAGAGGTTAAGTGACTTCACCAAGATCATACAGCTAAGGGAATGTCTGAAGTCAGGTCTTCTTCACTCAAAGTAAAGTACTTTTGCTCAATGTACCAACTAGCTGCCTAAAGTCAGTTCATAATAGCTTAAAATCAATAGCTATAATACGCAAGCCCAGTCCTTTAGCTCTCTGTTTCCTCACCTGTAAATTGGTAGTGATGAATGAAGTGATCTCTAGGGTCCCATTCACTGCTTAGTCTATGATTCTATGATTTTGCAACTGAATGTGTTAAATCCCAATATTTAATTCCTTTTCAAGTGCAAATGTTAAAGATTTGGAACACAAAATAGCAAACATTTTAAGCCAAAAATGTCCATCTCACTTCCACTTCTAACATGGGATCTGTGTAGATAGGTAAGAAAATAATCCCCAAGATGACTGGATGACAGGAATCTGTCACTAAAGACAATAAATAAAAATAAAGCTTATCCCCCTTTTCTGAAGTGAACTTCACTCTGGGATTGTGGACTGACAGCTTCACAGAACTCTAGAATGGATAACTAAGGGGCAGCACTGGCAAGGGGCCATTCCGCTGTTCATTAGGATTATACTGTGTTGGTTAATCAAGTAACAAACTCCCAAAATTTTCAAACTATAGTGGAAAGTTCAGTCCTTATATTACTACAGTCTTGGTTAAGAAGAGAAAGGTTGCCAGGTCCAGCAGCTCCACCTGACCCTGTCAGTCTCAAACCTGAGTTATTCTGCATGCAACTCAGAGGCTTAGTGGGTGGGGCTGGAGCAGGTGAGGGGGTAGGGGAGAAGTAAAAGGAATCTTCTGTCTTCACACAGCTCCATTACAGCTTCGCTAAGCAAATTCACATGGGTAATTTGAAGGAAACCCAGGCTAGTGACCCAAGAACTTCAGACAGTAGCTCAAATAAGAGTTTTCTCTGAGGGATTTCAAAAGGCAGGAGGAAGAAAAAGATTTCAAAAGACAGATTGAAAGAATGCTAAGGGTTTGTTTAGCCAACTACCTGTCCTAAGGAAGAAATTGGAGGGTGAGGAGAGACAATTTTATGATTTAATCAATGTAAGGAACTTCTAGCGTGGAAACTCTCTCTACCAATGCAAAAGATATTCCTCTGTAAGTCATCCTCTGTACGCCTAGGGGCTCTGAGAGTTTGAGTGACATGCCCAAGGTCACATGGAAAGTACATGAGCATGTGTGTATGTACATATGTGTGTATGTGTATATGTATATGCATGTGTATGTGTATATATACGTATATACATACACATACATGTATGTGTGTATCAGAGATAGGACTAGAAACTAGGTCTTCCTGACTCTTAGGCTAGGCTTCTATTCACTATACCAGTGGTGTCAAACTTAAATAGAAAATGGGTCCTTGCAGTCTACATATTGATTTTAAAAAAAAAAATAACATTATCTGTTTTGTATTGCATTTTACTTATTTTGTTCTTGTTGTTCAGTCATTTCTGACTCTTCATGACCCCATTTGGTATTTTCTTGGCAAAGATACTGAAGTAGTTTGCCATTTCCTTCTACAGCTCATTTTACAGATAAGGAAACAGAGGTAAACAAGGCTAAGTGACTTCATAGGGTCACACAACTAGTAAGTGTCTGAGCCCATATTAGAACTCAGAAAGATAAGTCTTCCTGACTTCAGGCCCAGCACTCTATCCACTGCACCATTTAGTTATCCGAGCAGCTTAACTTATTTTGTTAAACATATCCAAATTTCTTTGGCACTGTGGAGTTTTAAATGCCTCTCCGAGAGGTGAGTTTGACAACTCTGTAACATACAATGCTGCCTCAAAAAATATATGTATTTCTATGAGATATTCTATTACATAATTTTATTTCTATTACCAAACATATTTCTATTACTTTCATATTCCCATAGCAAGAATTTTTGCTACAATAATTTAAAAACTGAATTTATTGGTCAGAATACATACTACTGGTATAACAATGTACTAGAAACTGTGGTGCCAACATAAGAATCCCACATAATCTCTTCAAGGACTTCAAGAACCTTAAAATCTGAATAAAATACAGACAAATGAAAAACAATAGAAGGACCATAAAAATAGCAATATTGGAAGGGAAATACTGCCTGGCACTGGGAGTTTCAGTTAGGATAGTAGTGGGAAATAAAGCTGGCAAAATTAGAGGGGGGTTAGATTATGTTGAGTCTGTGATGGGTCTTCAAAGTCAGGGTAAGGAATTGTGCTTTTATCCACTACATAACAGGGAATCAGAGAGCTTGGAGGAAAATTAGGGAAGTCTATCATCATGGAAATTGAGTTTCAATAAGGAGAGTTTGCTCAACAGAGTAAAATGTTACCTATTAGGATAATATAGAGAAGGGTACTGATGCTTAAACTTAAGTGGTGACATGGTGAGTGGAGAGAAGGAGATGTATATGAAAGATAATAGACATACAAGCAAAAGCATTTGACAATTGTATATAGTAGATGAAGAAGTAAAAATTAGCATTGAGGGGGGGCGGAGCCAAGATGGCAACTGGAAAGCAGTAACTGGCATGAGCTCCCCACCAAGACCCTCCAAAAACCTATAAAAAAATGGCTCTGAACCAATTCTAGAACTGCAGAACCCACAAAGTGGCAGAGGGAAGCAGGGCTCCAGCCCAGGACAGCCTGGATGGTCTCGGGGTAAGGTCTTTCCCGCACGGAACTCCCAGCTCCCAGCTGAGGGGAGTGGAGCTGAACCAAGCAGAGCCCAGCGCGAGCAGCGTGGGCTGACCAAACCAGGAGCCCAGCGGAGAATGCCCTAGCGTGCTGAATTACTGAGCTGTGGCATGTACCAGACCTCAAAACCCACAAACAGCAAAGACAAGAGAGAAGGTTAGTGGGAAAAGCTGCGGGACAGGACGGAGTTTGCGGTTCGGCCACTGCCCCTGGGGCAGTGGAGGGCGGGGCAGCTTTAGAACTACAGCTGCAGTTGCTTCTGGCCCCAGGCCCACCTGGTGGGAGGAATTAAGTGGCTGATCAGAGCAGGAGTGAAGA
>JAQQSZ010007530.1:0-13283 GCA_028646595.1 Phalanger gymnotis | reverse complement strand
AAGTTTTTGCTGCGGTGGGGCCTAAATAAATTTCTTGTTGTTTTCTCCTTAGAGAATCTCTCATACCTTGCGATTTCGGACCATTCAAACATATACATGATTATATTTGAGATCATAAATTCGGCCTTCCTACTACAGAGAGTTATTGGGATCATTTAATTTTCCATCAGTAGCTGTGCTTGGTTTCAGTTCTATAGATTTCATCACTGCAGTTTGACTCGGCTACATTACATCTTCCTCAGTAGTCTTTCTTCCCTGATTGGAGGGTTGGATGTCAATAAGCAATAACCACCTCTCAAAAGCCTACTTTTAGAGTGCTCAAAACTTTCTGTGTAAGTCTTCATTTTCTGTCATTGACTCTGCTGAGTTTTGCTTCCACAAACATCATATTGCAGAAATGGGTACCCCCAAGTGCCACCCCCTTTTGAACTTCCTTTTGTATATAAGATTATAAGTTCTCTGAGGATAGGGTCTGACTTTCTTTTTCTTATTTGTATCTCTAGCACTTAGCTTAGTGCCTGGCACATAGTAGGTGCTTAATAAATGTTAATTAAATTGAATTGAGTCTCCCAGGTGAAGAACATCCTTCCTGCTACTCAGGTTGGCATATTCATTGCCTAGAACACTGAAAGGCTTAGTGATTTGTAAAAGGTCATAAGCCATCCTATCAAATATGGGATGACAAACCATATTTTCATGGTTTTGAATCAGGCTCTCTATCCACTATAACACACTGGCTCTCTTGGCCATGAGAAAAAAGGTCAGGGTGGGAGTACCTAAACCTTTGAGAAAGGAGTTCAGGTAGATCATCGGTGGTTGGAGAGAAGTTGCTGGATAGTGGTAGATGAATAGATGGTTCAAGATTGTGTCTAGGGGCCTGACCCCATAGAAAAGGAGTATTGTGGTATCCTCTAGAAGGATAAATGTAACTAGGAGTTTGGGACCCTGGTCAGGTAGACAGAAGGTAGTATTGCTTAGTAGTGAGGTGAGAGTCACATTCAGTCCTGTAGTTGACCCAGGAATCTTGCTGAATCTGTGACTGCATTCACCTTGATTGTACTTAAGCAATGATTTTTGCATTGAGATTTTTTTCTTTCTATGATTGCCATGCTAATTCAGGCCCTTGCCCCCTCTCACCCGCATTATTGAAGTAGCTACCTCATTGACTTCTGTGCCTCGGATGCCTCCCTTCTCCAATCTATACTCCACAGCATTTATAAAGCAATATTCCTAAAGCACAGGTCACCCCCTTCTCAATAACACCAGTGGAATCCCTTGATGTCTAAAATCAAATACTGGAGTCCAACTCCTCTGTTTAGCATTTGAATCCCTTCTAAACCTGGTTCCAGACTACATTTCTGTTGTTATTATACATTATCCCCCCCTTACAACTCTTCAGTCTACCCAAACCGACTTTCTTACTATTCCTCACAAATGACATTTCATCTTCCTATTTTCAAGTTTCTATACATGTTTGGGATATACTCCCTCCTCACTTTCATCTCCTAAAACCTCTAATCTCTTTCAAAGCTCAGCCTATGTGCTACCTCCTACAAGGCTTGTCCTTCTGCTACTAATTTCAACACTTGGCATACAGTAGGCTCTTAGCAAAATTTTACCAACTTGGCTTGACATACATTTCCTTGTATTTATTCTGTAAAGATTTTGCATAGAGGCAGCCATGGGATAGTAAATAGAGTTCTTGCCATGGAGCCAAGATGACCTTGGGTTCAAGTTCCACTTCTATGTGATTCTGGGTAAATCATTTAATCTCTCAGTAACAGACCAATGGCATTAAACTAAAATAGAAACGAGAGCCACTGAATCTTATTTAAGTATCTCTGTGAACTGCATATTGATTTAGAAAATCCCACATGTTTACATATTGCTATATTTATTAATACATCAACACATTAAATCAGATATAATTTAATCTGGTTAAAGTCACACTCCGAAATGTTGTGGGACATATGCAACTATGTATATAGTTTCCTTGTTCTGCTAGCTTTACCTTGTATCGGCTTGTATGTCTTCCCATGCTTCTATGAAAACCCTATATTCTCATTTTTCTTACTTACAACACAGTAATAGTATACCATTACATTTTATGTACAATAGTTTCTTCACCCATTCCCCAATCAATGAGAACCTACTTGGTTTATGGTATTTTCCCCTCACTAAGAACAGTGTTATGAACAGTGGATATGAACATTTTATTGTATGTGGGAAGTTTCCGTCTTTGACTTCCTTGCCTAGCTACGGGATCTGTGGATGTAAGAGTACTGACTTTCTAGTCTCCATTTTTTAATAATTCCAATTTACTTGCCAGAATTATTACACTAATTGATGTGTACAAAAAGGGTATTAATGTGTCTATTTTTCTGCTTTTTCTCCAACATTTACTATTTCTATCTCTTATCATCTCTGCCAATTCACTGGGTGTGCTCAGTTATTTTAATGTTTTTTATTAATACTGATTTGAAGAAATTGCCCTTATAGTTCCTAATAGTTTGTTACTCTTTCAAGAATTATTTGTTCATATTTTTGACCACTTATCTGTTTTAGAATGACTATTGGTAATGTATAGGTGTATTGAAAACTGAGTTAAGTCCATTGAAACCACAGGATAAACTGTTACAACTTGAAGGCCTCTACTCTTTAGCACTATGGTGTGACTTCAGTTAAAGGGAAATATTATGCAGTGGAACTATAAGGTAATCAATTATTTTAAAAAATAGAATAAAAACTATCAAAAGGACATTATTAATCATCTATTCAAATGATCTCCTTTTAACTCAACTCAACTCAAACCCCACACTAATATTTTTTTCCCTTTTGTTTAAAAACAAAAAAAAATGCAGCGAGGAAAGGAAGCCAGAAAGTAGTAAACTCTGACAAAACAAACAACCAAAGCTCCTTCTGTCAGAGAGGCTTTGGGAGGCAGACTTCTTGGAGGTGTTTTAAGTAACTAGAAGGAGAAGGACAGAGTAGTCTTCAGGTCTACACAGTGGCTTAGCTTCTTAGGCATGGGCATAATTTTACAATAGTGGCAAGACTGTCACAATGTGAAGGCTCCCTGCCTTTATCACGTGCTCCCTTTAGTGGTCAGAGAGATTTTTATCTTAACTTTTTTTTAAGGAAAGAAGTTGAAATAATGTTTCTTTTTTGAAAAATCATTGCAAAGATACTGTTTCCACAATCCGGCTAGCAGCTTCTGTGAGGGTGTAAGATCCACCCACAGCCAGCGCCCAGAAAGCTGCCAACAGCACAGATTCTTTTGATCTGCTTAACCAAGGAAAGGGGTAGGGGTTTGACAAGCTTACTTTAATTCAGCATACAAATATCATTCATTTAGCTCATGTGAAAAAGACCAGCACACTGAACTTCAGAACAAAATACAAACAAATTACGAACATCAACAGAGAGACCTTGTCTGATTCAAATCCCATAGTTACCAGAGTTCAACAAAGTCTCAGCATCCAGGTTTATAAGCTGGAGGGCTTCTTAGCAACAGCTGCCTGGAGTCTCCTCATCAACACCATCTCAAGAGCCCTGCACAAATGGCTCTGTCCTCCCTTTTTATAGGGCTTCTCATCAACCGTTATCTGAATGACCAGAATTTAGGCTCTGGTGATTGGTTCTTGAGTTAGCCCCTCCCCTTAGGACCCTGGGAGGTTCACATCCACATGGATTAGGTTAACACCTAATAGGGCATGGCTCTGAAGTTAACACCTCCCCTTAGCCAGCCCCACCTTGGGCTCCACCCCAGTCACCAGTCCACACCTACATAGTTTCCACACCTAATAGGGGTTTGGGCCTGGGGCTTAGCACCTAGTAAGTCTCAGTGAAATACACTGAATTACTCAAAACAAAAGCCAAACTCTTCAAGGGCACTAAGTGCTAAGGAGCCCATTTTGCTTACCAACACAGATACAAACACTAATTAAAGCAAAACAAATCAATTAAAATGAATGCTTTGGAGGTAGGAAAAAAAGAAAACATTTAGTATCTTCATCAACAAAAGAAGCAAGCTGTTGTCAGTCCAATGTCTAGAAAAGGGGCACAACTTCCTTATTAAATGGCTATAAAAAGGGGAATGTATTTCACCAAGCAATACATCATAGGCCTAACATGTGCAAAGTACTGTATTCTGTACAAAGATGAATAAGACATAGTCCTAGACTTCAAGCAGTTTATAGCATAGTAGGGAGATAAAACATATACTTATATAAATAACTATAATGGAAGGCAGAATACATGTTTCAAAAGAGAGGCATAGAATGTTATGTAAGTTCAGAGGAGGAAGTGATTACTACTGGCTTGGGATACTAGGAAAGCCCTTATGGAAGAAATAGCATTTGAGGTAAACTTGAAGAATGAGTAGTATTTGGAAGATGAATTTTGAAGGTATGAGTACAAAAGTAAGAAAGTTTGGTTAATGTTTGGCAAATAGTAGACAATACAGATTAACTGGAAAGTAGGTTATCTGAAGGACACCTGGATGATGAAAAGAACTTTAATTGTGTTCAGTAGACAGTAAGCTACCATTGAAAGTTTGAGGATGGGAAATGTGTGTGACATGATCAAATGTTTCTTATGTGGACATTATTGTGGTAGTTGTTTACATCAAATGAGATGTAGCATGTAAGGTACTCTGTCAACTTGCAAGTTTTAGTTAGATATAAGTTGGTTTTGATTTTGTTGTTATTTATAATGATGAGAATAGAGAGGGGAAAAAAATCAACAATCTAGAAGCAGAGAAACCAGTTGGGAAAATGTTACAAAACTCCAGATATCAGGTAATTTGAATCTGAGCCAGAATACTAATAAAAAAATGGAAAGGAAAATTTGCATATAAGGAGACTCAAAGAAATGGATGATGTGGCAACCGGTTGAATGTGAAGGGAGACGGAAAGGTACTCAAAGGTTGCTTTGAAAGCTCGGACCAGTTTTCTTAATAAGAAAGAATAATTAACAAAATAATTAAGAAATTATTTATATTTTTATTGTCAAAGAAAATCTTATCTTTAAAGGCTGTGTTGACCTTGGCCCTATGTTGCCTGGATCCAGGTCTCCACGGCACTTACTGACCATCTCCACTATACTCTGTCTTCACTTTTGGGACATCATCTTTACCTCCTCACCAGAAAATTGGACAATGGTCCTGTGACTACCCTGGACTTTGATAGGCTAGCTTTGGCTTTATCATGCTCTGATCTATGCTTAACACCACTACACGAACAGCTCTTATCACAGTGTCTGACACAAAGTAAATACTTAATGAATGATTATCTCTCTCTCTCTCTCTCTCTCTCTCTCTCTCTCTCTCTCTCTTCTGAATTAATTAAATTTATTAATATCCATGGGTAAATGGCAATGCATTTGCTGTAAAATTATTAAATTTCACACATTTTACATCTTACATCAGCTTCTCAGTTTTTAAATTTGTTATTAAGTAAATATCCCACCATATTCAAAAACATTTAATAGCTCCTCATTACCTATTTATTTAATATGATTAAATAGGCCAATAGTTTTTCTTACACATGAGTCTTACTTTCTTGGTATAGATCTCATTTAGTTTTAGCAAATAATTTTTGTTATATCATTACAATTTCTGCTAATATTTGATAATTTTCAATTAAAAATTCCTTAGTGATAATTGTTTTCAGTTTACTTTTTTTATTTATCATTTAATGGTTTGGATATCAGTACTGAATGCCTAACAAACTGATTTTCTTAGGGTGCTTTCCTTCTCTGCTTTGGAGAAGAGTTTATAGAGCACCAGGGTTATTTGTCTATCAGTCATGTAAGCTCTGGCCTGTCTACGAATTTGAGGAACATAGTATCTTTGCCTCTATTAAAGTTATTGACTGACCAAAAAAAAAGGAAATCATGAAAGTAATGTCTTAGATTCAGATTTGGAATCTCATAGGAATGTCAGGGGTATGATCATCACCTGACAAAACCTAGTAAAATATATTTGTATGGAGTCTCACAAATACAATCAAAAGGACTCTAATAGAAAAGGATAAGACAGAGAATAAGGCAATAAAGTGCCTACTATGCAGACCAATTTGCAATGTGATATAACCCCATCAGGTCCTGGGTGGTTGCCCACAGAGTACTGCCAGAGAAATGTTAGGTTGTAGGTAGAAATGGCCTTGTCCAAGAGTTCACCCGTTTGGTGGCATTCTTTAAAACTTGGCTTTAGAGATTGATGGGCAAGAGAGAAAAGGAAAATAAGTGTTTAGCTTGCCACTTGAGAAGCAAATGGACAAGGTCAGGTGGTGTATTTTATTTCTGGAAAGTTCTTTGCCATATTCGATCCTAGAGGTCTGTAATGGCAGAATGCTGGAACGTGGTACTAATGGGATACTTACTAGCAGATACACTTTGCTTTGTGCTCAGTAGATGGAGGAAGACACAGGAGGAAGGTCTTTCGTTTTGGTTGCCAAACAAGAACAGTCCGTGCTTACATGACTTACTTTCTTACTATACCACCTTTATGTTCTATTTATGTGACTTTTATATTCATTCTATTTATATCTTCTCTATTCTATTTATGGTAGTGTTTCTATTAATGTAAAAACAATAAGAAAAGATCATGCATGCCTCTATATTCTGGATACATGTTTTAATGTTCATTTAGGTAGATTTGTCCAGAGTGTTTGACCCCTATAAAGTAAATGGCAGATATTATCCTTGCTTCATATGAGCTGAGGTTCGAGGCAAAGAGAAGAGATATGTCCCATTTTCTTTTACCGTAAAAAGAGATAAATTATAATCTTACTGAGAATCTACATGAGGAAGGAAGTATAAGTGGAAACATACAAATATACATATATGTATACACATGTGTATACGTACGTGTGTAGCCAGAAAGTGGACAATTCTATAGACCATTATGTAGAGTGATTTTTATGTAATGTGAATTTGCCCCTACCTACCCATTTCACTTAGTCTGGATAACAAAGGCATGAACAAACTAATGCCTTTATGCAAGTCATGAAGTGTACTAAAACGCAGTCATGTTAAATACTGTACCTGTACATGATAATAAATAGAATTATGGAGTGAAATTAATGATGAGTTATGCACAGTACTATATACTAGAGTTAACATAGATGTTCTCTATGTTGCCCCTTCCCCACCCATGGCACCTAGCTATCGTCACTGGTGATTGGCTGCATGACTTTTTTATGAAGCTATTGAGAGACAGCGAGATAGATAAGTGATATTATCTTCAACTAGTCTTTCAAATTTAAAAAAATATCTTGTTTGGATACATCTTTTCTTTACTTTTTCTTTTTTGGAGAGAAAAAATAATTCATTTTACATTTTATTACATTTTCAATATTATATTTTATTGTGGTATATAATATAATTGTGACATGTAATATGCATTTGGATTTTGTATATCATATACAAAAGAAAAACTTTAAGATCATAGAGCAGAGTTTTATAATTTTGGAACAACCATTTTAGTTTATCTAATCTAAGCTCATTTTCTTTTTTTAAGATTAATTTATTTTTAGTTTTCAGCATTCATTTTCACAAGATTTTTGAGTTACAAATTTTCTCCCCATCTATAGCAGTAAGGCAGAATTGACTACCTTGAAGAGGGCCTTAGACATGCCTGAGTGGTTCAGAATCACCAAGTATAAGGAATTCTCTAGGCAGAAGGCAGAGGAAGTATAACATTTATTTAGACTATAGAGAATCAAATCCAAGGACCAATGCCCCCAATTCAATATAGGAGCAATAATTTTCCAAAACTGGTAAGCCCACCTCACTATAGTAATAAGGAAATTATAATAAAATATTACAGCAAGGGACCAAGCCATACTGTAGCCTCCCCATGCTGCTAGGGCCTTCTTGTAAAAGATCACTCATGTATCCTAACTCTCTACTCAGCACTCTTTCCTGCAACTCTGCTGACTCCAAGTTACTTGATCTCCCCAACTCTCTCTTGTTCAACACTCTCTGCTCTGCAATCTCAATGCTGGCTCTCTCTTTATGTCTGCAGCCTCAGTGCCTTCTTGATGTCAGCTTCTGAATTCTGCTACTCTCAGCTGCTCCCAGTTTTCTGCTCCCAATTCTGGTCTCTTTTTATATAGTCCTAGCCATCATCTGATTGAGTAGAGCTAACTCAGCACACATAACTTTGGCTCTGGTCTTAATTACTCCTCTTAGGGTGCTGAGGGCTTCCCCCCTTTCACAAACTAGCAAACTATTTTGCTACCTAGCCTGGGGCCTCACATCTAGTTAGTGAAAGGGAGTGGGCCTGTCTCTAATCAGGACTCCCTTTCTTGGCCCCACCTGAAGCCTATTCAATGGGCAAAAAAGATCTTTCACTTACTAATTTGCTTTACACCATCTCTCCCCTACCCCCACCCCAAGATGGCATGTATTTTGATTGCCACTTTCCCCAGTCTGCTTTCCCTTCTATCACCCCATTCGAATCCCTTTATCCCCTTCCCCTTACTTTCTTGTAGGGCAAGAAAGATTTCTATACCCCAATATCTGTATATCTTATTTCCCAGTTGCACATAAAAACAATTTTTAACATTTGCTTTTAGAACTTTGAGTTGCAAATTCTGTCCCTTCTTCCCTACCCACCCACCTTTCTTGAGAAGGCAAGTAATTCAATATAGTTTATACATGTATCATTATGCAAAACGCTTCCATAATAATCATGTTGTGAAAGACTAACTATATTTCCCTTCATCTTATTTTGTCCCCTATTTATTCAATTTTCTCCTTTGATTGACCCTATCCTTTTTCAAAAGTGTCTGCTTCTGACTACCTTGTCCTCCAATCTGTCCTCTCTTCTTTCATCCACCTCCTCTTACCCCCTTTCTCCTTATTTGCCTGTATGGAAAGATACTCAATTGTGGGTGTATGTTATTCCCTCCTTAAGCCAAATCCAAAAAGAGTAAGGTTCACTCCTTCCATTTCACCTCCCATTTCTTCCCTTCCATTATAACAGCTTTTTCTTTTTTCCCTTTCTCCTCCCAATAGCTCCCTCTCTCATCCCTTAATTTTATGTTTTAGATAGCAACACTTCATATTCAACTCTCCCTGTACCCTCTGTCTGTATATATATATATATATATATATATATATATATATATATATATATACACACACACAGACATATATATATGTACACACACATATATATATGTATATATGTATATATGTATGTATGTATGTATATTCCCTTTAACTACCCTAATACTGAGATCTCATGAGTTACAAATATCATCTTTCTATGTAGGAATGTAAACAATTCAACTTTAATGAGTCCCTTATGATTTCTCTTTCCTGTTTACATTTTCATTATTCTCTTGATTCTTGTATTCGAAGGTCAAATTTTCTATTCAGCTCTGGTTTTTTCATCAAGAATGCTTGAAAGTCCTCTATTTCATTGAAAATACATTTTCCTCCTGAAGTATTATACTCAATTTTTCTGGATAGGTGATTCTTGATTTTAATCTTAGCTCCTTGGACCTCCAGAATATAATATGCCAAGACCTTTGATATCTTAGCGTAGAAGCTGATAGATCTTATGTTACCCTGATTGTGTTTCCATAATACTCAAATTGTTTCTTTCTAGCTGCTTACAATAGTTTCTCCTTGACCTGGGAACTCTAGAATTTGGCTACAATATTCCTAGAAATTTTCCTTTTGAGATCTTTTTCAAAGGTGATCAGTAGATTCTTTCAATTTCTATTTTACCCTCTGGTTCTAGAATATCAAGGCAGTTGAAGAAATTAGTAATTTCTTGAAAGATGATGTTTGGGCTCTTTTTTTTGATCATACCTTTCAGGTAGTCCAATATTGTTTAAATTATCTCTTCTGGATCTATTTTCCAGGTCAGGCCTCATTTTTCCAATGAGATATTCCACATTGTCTTCTTTTTTTCATTCTTTTGGTTCTGCTTGATAATTTCTTGATTTCTCATAAAGTCATTAGCTTCCATTTGCTCCGTTCTAATTTTTAAGGAATTTTTTTTTCTTCAGTGAGTCTTTGGACCTCCTTTTCAATTTGACCAGTTCTGTTTTTTAAGGCAAGCTTCTCCTCATTGGTTTTTTGGACCTCTTTTGCCATTTGGGTTAGTCTCTTTTTTAAGGTGTTATTTTCTTCTGTATTTTTTGGGGTCTCCTTTAGCAAGATGTTGTCTTGTTTTTCATTATTTTCTTGCATCACCATCATATCTTTTCCCAATTTTCCTCTACTTCTCTTACTTGATTTTGAAACTCTTTTTTGAGCTCTTCTGTTACCTGTGACCAATTCATATTTTTCTTGGATGCTTTTGATGTAGGATCTTTGACTTTGTTGTCTTCTTTTGGCTGTATGTTTTGATCTTATTTTTCACCAAAGTATGGTTCTATAGTCTGAGTTTTTCACGCTGCTTTCTCATTTTCCCAGCCAATTATTTGACTTTTCAGCTCTTTGGCAAGATTTGACTTTGCTTGCAGAGTGGAGAGAGCTCTGTCTCAAGCTTCAGGGGTTTTGCACATCTGTTTCCTGAGCTACTTGTAGGCGCTGTGTTGGTAAGCAAAATGGCCCTTGTTTTCTTTGAGTAACTCAGTGTGTTACATTAAGCTTAGCTGGGTGCTAAGCCCCAGGCCCAGAGCCCTGTTGGGTGTGGAGCCTATGTGGGTGTGGATTGATGACTGAGTTGGGACCCAAGGTGGGGCTGGCTGAGGGGAAGTGTTAACTCCAGAGACATGCCTTGTTAGGTGTTGACCTAATCTATGTGGATGTGAGCCTCCCAGGGTCTTAAGGGGAGGGGCCAACTCAAGAACCAATAAGCTCTGGTCATTCAGATGGTGCTTGATGACTTCAAAGGCTCTATGGGAGGGGAAAAGACAGCTTGAAGATCGATTTTCTGTTGGAGCCAGAGATGGCTACAGCCACAGCCAAAGATAAAGTAGAGCCGACCTGTGTGTCTGAGGAGTGCCAAGGAAGGACTTGAGGCCAGTGGTAATCTACTTACCGGAGAGGGGAAGCATGAATATGATTTGGTTTAATACCATCATGTTTTTATGTGGCCTCCTGGTTACTCTTGTGAGTTGGGCTTATTGGCCCTGGAAGCTTTTGATCAAAATATCAAAATGGGGAGGCTGGTTAGTGGGTCTGTTGCTTTGGAGCCTGAATAAATGGTTTAATTCTTCTGCCTTCTACTTAAAGAATTCCTTATATCCTGCGGTTCTTTGAAATCACAAATTCTGCCTTCATAATACAGGCACCTATAAACTTGCGGTTCTTTTGAGGTGGTATGATCCAAGGAGAGGTGTTTCCTCCTCTTTTGTCCTGTGCTCTGCTCTGTGAGTGACCTCAAGCACTCTTTTCTGCCTTGGAACTGCTAGGAGGACTCCTTCTCCACTGCCACCACAAGGTCTGCCACAACAGCACTCCCCTTCCCTCCAAGACTGCCATCTATGACTGCAACCCAGACCCAACCAGGGAAAAGCAAGAGAATCTTGACTCAGTGCCAGGAATGAGATTCCTGCACTCCTTCTCTGATCAACTGCTTGATCCCCTTCACCTTCTGTGGGCCAGGAGATCCAGAAGCAGCTGCTGCTGTTGCTGCTGCCAGGGCCACTGCAGCCACCTCTGCTTCCCCAGGGCTGGGGCTGGACCATGCCCTTCTCAAACCCAGGTCTAATAGAGTTTTCCCGCTGACCTGCTAAGTTGTCTTTCGCTTTGTTGGTTAAGAAGTCTATAAACCACCACAGCTCAGTGACTCAGTGCCCTGAGGCCTGCTCCACCAGGTCTGTTCCTGCATGGTCTGTTGGTCTGTGCTGGTGTGGCCCATGTGGGTTGGGCTGTACTCCACTCCCAGCACTGTGCAATAGAACTTTTCCAGTGACTATCCAGGCTGTCTTGGGCTGGAGACTTGTTTCACACTGTCATTTAGTGGTTTCTATAGCTCTAGAATTTGTTTAGAGTCATTTTTATAGATGTTTGAAGGGATTTGGGGGATAGCTCAAGCAAGTTTCTGCTTTTACTCTGTCATCTTAGCTCTGCCCCACGATCCATCTTTTCAATACAAAGAAAAAATTCACTCAAATGATGAAATGCTTGTGCCAGCTGTTTTGTTGTGAACCTTTTTGTCTTGACCCCATCTGGAAGCTTTCCTTTCTTCTTCTGCAATCTTTGAAGCTAGTAGCTCAATCAGATCCTCAATCAACATTTCTCCATGAGACTCAATCAACTCTTCCACATCATTGTTATATACTTGTAGCTCCAGTTCTTGTGCCAATTTCACAATCTTGTTACTAATACTTCTTCAGATGTTTCATTTTTGTCAAATCTAGGAAAATGAAAATTGGGGATGAACTGTGTTAACGCCTTTTTCCAAACTCTCTTCATTTATGTTGTTACATTTTTTCATACCTTAGCCATATTCTAGATTGAATTGTAAATATTATAAGACTTACAGAAATCTGTCCATGTCAAGTCCTTATCTGCATCCAAGGTTGCAATTGCCTGGGAAAATGTAATATGTAAATAATACTCTGTAAAACTCAAAATCACTACCTGATAGGTTACAATAGTGAGATAGAGTTTGGAGAAAGGTAGGCCACTTTCACATTTTTATTAAAATCATCCACATGGGGAAGGTGACCTGTGGCATTGTCCAAAATAAGTAGAATCTTTAAAGGAATGCCACTAACCTCACAAAACTTCTCAACTTTGGGAATGGAATAGTGCATAAACCACTATTTAAAGGCTATCCATGCCTTAGGGCTAGTGAAATAGCAGTTAGTGTTGCCTTGCAAATTCCTTTCAATGGTCTGGGATTTTCTGAGTGGTGCACAAGAACACATTTTAATTTTCAAGTCTCATGCATTCTGTCCAAACAGAAGAGTAACTATTTTTTGAACCTTTATACCTTAGCACAGTGGTTTTTTTTTTTCTTTCAGAAAGATACAGGTTTGAGATGGCATTCTTTGATAAAATAGGCTAGCCTCTTCTACATTAAAGATTTGTTTTGACAAGTGGGATCTTCATCTATTGTTTTTTTTTTCAGGAACTCTGGAAACTTCTTTGCTGCTTCTATATCTGCACAAGCAGCCTCTCCTGACACTTTCACATTATAAAATTTTGTACAATTTTCAAATCATGCAAACCAACCACTGTAAATACTGTTATTTTAAAAATTATTTATCTAGAGGGGTCGGAGCCAAGATGGCCGCATGAAAACAGCGTCTTGCCGGAGCTCTCTCACAAGTTCTGTTGGATTCCTATAAAAAAAGTGAATCTGA